>APFE030731293.1:10881-41699 GCA_000404065.3 Pinus taeda
ACATGAGTGCCTCCTTGGTTCAGATCAAGCAAGACATCACCAACCCATAACCAGCATCTGGATCTCACACTTTATCAGATCTTCATCACTTGCTCACTCTTGCACACACCTTGGCCTAATGATCTTCTCCTTATATAGGTTTAGGCTTCTCTCAATACCATGGTCCAAAACCATAGCAAACCAATACCATCAACTCAATACTAGGGATCAACACGTCTATCGAGATGCCATGGTCCAAAAACCATAGGTTCAAATTCCAAGGGCTAACCGCCACGGACCAAAGGTAAGTTTTCCCACATGTACGCGCTTTTCCGTGCATGGAAGTGCGTGCATACGCATACGCGACTTCTGATCAACAAACCCGCGTGTATACACATTTTTGTATACCCAGAAAACTTGCGAGTATAACCTGCGTGTATACCCTACTTGGTATATAGCGAACCTGCATATATACGCGACTTGGTACATAGTGAACCTGCATATATCCTGCCTCTGTACGCGACTTGGTATATAGTGAACCTGCGTGTATACTCAGCTTTCTTCATTCTTTGTAATCTGATCATCAATTCTTTGCTACTAAACTACTGCACTATAATCTGTCATCTTGCCATCAAGGACAACACTTGTATCATAATGCCAACATCATCCTGTTGTCCTGCTTGTAAGATCCATTCTTGTATATCTATCCCATAAGAACTCATAGCTGCTATGTGATTCACCTGCACTCTTCTGCTAAGAGAATCTGCAACCCTATTTTCCTTTCCTTTAATGCACGTGATCTCGAAATCAAAATCATTGATCGTGGCCAATCATCTAGCTTGTCTGGCATTCAAATTTGGTTGGTCAAATAGATATCTCAATCCACTATGATCATTCATCAATACAAACCTCCTACCAAGAAGATGGTGCCTCCACATCTTAATTGCATGGACAATCGCTGCCAACTCAAGATCATGTGTCACATAATTATGCTCATGCTCATTCATTTTCCTTGATTCATAGCACACTACTTGTCCTTCTTGCATCAAGACTCCACCAAGTCCTCTCTTCCAAGCATATGTACATACCGCAAACTCTTTTCCTGGATCTACAATCTTGAGAACTGGAGCATTTGTCAACAACTGCTTCAACTGCTCAAAACTCACTGCACATTCCACTATCCATTCAAATTTATTCCCTTTTCGCTGCAATGATGTCATAATATATGCAATTTGTGAGAAGTTCCTAATGAACCTCCTCTAGTAACCTACTAACCCCGAACATCATTCAGACTCCTGGGAGTTTCCCATTCCGTAATAGCTCTTATCTTTTATAGATCCACTATTATGCCTTCATTGGAAACAACATGTCCCAAGTAATATACCTTTGTCTGAAATAAACTGCATTTGCTAAGATTGGCATACAATTGATTCTCTCTTAGCAATCTCAACACTATTGCTAAGTGTTCGACATGATCTTCCTCATTCTTAGAATATATCAATATATCGTTAATGAACACAATAAAAAACTTGTCCAAATAAGGATGCAACACACCATTCATCAAGCACACAAAAGTAGCTGGAGCATTAGTCAAACCAAATGGAACTACAACAAACTCATAATGTCCATACCTAGTCCAGAAAGTGGTCTTGTAAATATCCTCTTCTTTGATGTGTACATGATGGTATCCCGATCTTAGATCAATCATAGAGAACATTGTTGCTCCCTTCAACTAGTCAAACAGATCATCAATCCTCGACAATGGATACCTACTCTTGATGGTTACCTTGTTCAACTTCTTGTAGTCAATACACAACCTCAGAGTACCATCTGTATTCTTTACTAACAACACTAGGGCACCCCAAGGTGATACACTTGGCCTAATGTATCCCTTGTCAAGCATTTCCTTCAACTGCAACTTCAACTCTACTAACTTTGGCATGCTCATCCTATATGGTGCCTTTGGTGATAATGTTGCCCCTGGTACCAACTTAATGGAAACTTCCACTTCCCTGTGAGGCAGCAACTCTTAAATCTTTGCGGGAAATACATTATGAAACTATTGTAAAACCGGGTACCTTCTCAATACCTCCATATCCTCAACATACATAGATTTATCACTAGAAATATGTACTGCAAATAATACACACCCTTTCTTGCGGTTGCGCTTTTCTTGCATAGTCGTCACCATTCTAACTAATGTTTCCTTCTTCTTACCCCACAAGATCCTTTGTTCTCCATTGTCATCCAAGCACTCAATGGCCTTGTCATAACAATCCACCTTGGTGCTATGAAGATACAACTAGTCCATACCCAACAACATAATGTATGATCCCAACGAAAGCACATTCAAATGTGTTTATGTAGGCATACCATTCAACTCAAGTGCACAAGCTCTTACCCAATGATGAATTATTTTCTTTGTATTTGTAGCCAACTGCACCAACCAAGATTCTGCATGCACTTCTTTATTCAAACCACATTTATCCACGAGGTCAGGATTAACATAACTATAATTAGATCTAGGGTCAATCAAAATAGAAATAACTTGATCGCAAAAATAACGTCCATCTCGATATTAGATGCCCAGTCTTTCTCCTACCTATTACCCAATGTTACATAGATCCGTGGAATGCTCTTCCCAACATCCCCAACTATCTGTGCTTCCTGGGCACTATAGATCTTAGGCCTACCACAATAATTCAGTTAACAATCCTTCTTGAGATTATCCTTACCACACGTCCAACACTACAACTGTCTCCTACCATCACCTCTATTTTGCGGTTCTCCGAGCTGAGTTCCATTAAACTTCTTGTAAGACACAACATTTTCTTTCTCACCTACACCCTGGAGTCTTGTTCTTTTTTGCTACCATTTACCTTTAGTATTGTCTTTCCCTTTCCAACCTTGCTAATATTTTTTCTTACGCTTTTATTTCTCATAATAGTGATTTAACTTCTCAATGACTTCTTCAAGTGACCAAGGCTCACCATACTCAATCCGATATTTAAATTATAATGGTAATCGGCTGACAAATCTTTGAAATTTGTCTTTCCCATCCTTAAGATACGGTACATACCTCAACAACTCCAGGAAATTGGTCATATACTCCTCATTTTTCATCGATCCCATCTTTAGCTCCTAGAATTCCTTGGCTTTACTATCATAGTACCTCTCTAACAAATATTTATTCTTGAAAATTCTCTTGAATCCATGCCAACTCAACTCCTTTTTCATGATGTCTCTAACCGCTTCACATCTTCCCACCAAATGTCTACTTTCCCTTTAAGGTTGAAGATAGTTGTTTTGGCCTTCATATTCTTTGTGCAATCATGAAGCTCAAAGAAGTTCTTCATCTCTAGTAACCATGCCTCTACAACTTCTAGTTTCTTCAAATATCCATCAAAGGTAGGTGGCTTGGCTTTCTTGAAATCATCTGGAAAATATCCCTTGGAATTCCTCCTGTAAGGATGATAATGATTATGACCATGGGTACCTGTCGAAATCAAAACTAGAATAGAACCTATGTCCATCACCTCTACTATCAGGTGTGTCCAAGAACCAGAAATATTTGATTGTGTCATCCCTATCTGACCTGTGCCCGCCATGATACCTACTTCCATATGCCTCGTTAGTATTGTCCTCTTGTTCATGATTGATATGAAGTAGTCCCTGTCATGTAACTGTAAGTCTGACAAACTCTAAAGGATAACTACATTAACCTCTACTTGTTTCTCCTGTGCTTGAATGATTATGTCATTATCTACTTTGCAACTTCTCATTTATGCCTTCAAACTTCTCAATGTGTCTGCTATATCAGGAGAGTGCCCATCACCATGCTGCTCATCTAATCTATAGAGAGAATCTTGTGAATTGTAGTCTACCATTTTTAGTCATATTTGATCTTCTTCTTGTAAGTATACCATATCAACTAAACCAAAATATAAACATAATCATAGTAGTATATAAACATCATCTTAATCATCATTCAATTACCATGCATGACCATACCAACATCATGTCATGCCCTCATGCACGAAAACTAAAATCATGACAATGCATGCATACATCCACATAGAAAATAGTCATACCAAGAAAATGCATATTCAACCAACATACATTCACGATAAACACATCCCAACAACAACACCTTCAACTTCTACATGACAACACAACTGCAACAATTACCATCACCATGCCTACACATTGTTATCGGGAAATCTAGTGCCTATGCAGAGCTGCTAGTCCCACTAAGACGGGTAGCTATCTTAGAAACAAATAGATTAAAGTTACTTTCATTTTCCTTTACGAGAAGTAGATAGGAGAGGAGCAAAGAATACCAACCTCAATCTTTCTCTTGGTTCCTTACCTATTCCTTCTCCCCTCTAACGGATCTTTGCTGCTCCTTCCTTGATTACTCCACTTCAAAGAGTACCTGTAAAGTCAAAGCAGCATAATACCTTCAAAGTACAGAGGTCTACAATCATAAACGATATAGGACCAGATATATATTGACCACACAAATGCATATATCATCAAACATACAAGAATGTGGAGGAAAACTTGAATAGATTTATTGATATAAAGATTAGAAGAGGAAGATTACAACCCATTGACCTAACCCGCGTCATCCTCCCAGCATGAAAGCCCTTCATTCACCTCATGAAAAGCTTAGATCACCCAACACTATGATGTTCCACCAGGAAACCAACATCACACTTCTTACAAGATGCAAAATTACAGCCTCTAACCTCTAGATCTCTGGGATGAGAGATCCATATATAGATATTTGCAGAGGTGTGAGTCAGCTCTAGGTTTTTGATTAGTGTCATTCCACTGATAGTTCTTGGTTCCACTTGGGAGATTTTCATTGATCTCTTACTCATCCCTGGGCGAATTCTGAGAGGCAAGTGTCATATGAGAAGTTTCTAGAAGATTCCTTGATCATCCACTTAGCAAACTGTCTTTGCCATTTGTCTATTCTCACTCATCGCACCTTATAGAAGGAATTTTTAGTATGCATCGCACCTCCCGTGTGTAGTAGGTGCGATGCATCGCATCCTAACCATGGAGCAAGTGAGATGGTCCAGTTTTGACCAGTTTTGAGTAGTTTTTCATGGAGAACTTCTGGGAGATGATGTAATCAGCTGACCTTGCTTCTTTAGGGTATGAAACAACACTTTTAGGGACTTAGAAGCCCTTGGATTATGGACATATGTAATTGGGGTTGCAATGCCCAAATATGTCTATAACAATTTCCCCCTAAAGCATGAGGTCGTAAATCTTTTGATGTCGGGTGAAATGCTTTACCATGAGGATCCGAGGTTTTTCGAACTAGAAGGCGACCTGTAATAAGATACAATACAATACATTATCTTCATAATATTTTCATGATCTTGCTGAGGTGGGCATTCCCATGCCCAGCTTTATAAATTCATTTTCATGTACATAGGACAGACAACCATCTGTGTGGCAGACTGATGATTCTGGTAGAGCCATCATCCTTTGGTTTGGATGATTATTTGTGCAGCAATGATGTACATTTGATGTCTTTATTTTCTTGAATATATCGCAGCTCGGATGGATGAAACTAGATCTGGGGTCTTCAAACTTGTCCAATCTTCGCCCGAAGTACAAGTCGATCCATGTGAAGAAATGTTCTGGAGTCGAACATGGAAAGACATCGCCTGATTACCAGCCAATGATGGAAGTTGTTAACAGGCGCGAGAGGAATCACCAATAATGATGATGACCCTCAAGGTACAATAGTACAATTCACGTGGTGTGAAAATGGGACTTGGCGTCGAACACCACGCAAAATCTTTCGATCGAAGGCCATTGATGTAAACCTGTCTTCGGAAGTGAGAAACTTTCCATTAAAGCATGCAAGCTTCAAAGTACTGAAAGGGTTGTTCCTAGGTTGACTTCTTGGATAATGAGTTATCTTCGACAAGAAGTGACCCATCGTAGGAGGGCCTCAATGAATCCGATATCTATGACATGGAATGGAGCAAATGATTTTGTGGAGGTGAAAATGATCTGATGATAGATGGTTCAGGGTGGTGGTCATGAAAGAATGAAGGGTGAAGGTATTGCAGCGAATGAGACACAAGCTGGGTTGGTGAATTCTCTGAGCGACTTCTCTTGAACATATCGGCGACACTGAAATGGATTGGTAGCGTTAACCCCAAAAATGGATGGTACGGTGGACCAACGGTAATATGACCGGTGAACGAAATAACCCAACTCGACTCAATCATGGTGATGGAGTGAAAGTGTCATGTTCAAGAGCGACTTGCTACCAATAAAGTTTCTTCAAGTTTTCTTCCCAATTTTTCCCCAGTCATCGCTGACCAGTACCTCTTTATTTTTGTCAAGCTTGAGGAGGATAATATATGCTTGTTCTATAATTTTCCTTCCGAGCAAACTCATCGCTATGTTTTAACAAGCCTAGCGACAGTGAAACTCGTTCTTGTCTATATGGACAAGTTTGTCGCTATTGGTTTTAACGAGTTTAACAACAAAGATAACTCCGTCCTTTTTCAATTTTAGAGAGTCTGAAAACGGACGAAAAGGAAACTCTAGTAATCCTTTTTTGTCATATAATACCTTAAGTCTGAAAAAGTATAAAATAATACGAAAGGGTTGAATTTTCGATAGTTTTAACAAGCCGAATAAGACAAGCGCTTGATCCTTTTGTGTAATGATCCCTTAGGTCCAAAAAGTTTAAAATCTGGAGGAGGGATAGCACTTCTGATCGTTTTAACGAGATGGAGAGGCCAATTGCTCGGTAATATTTTCATATTTTACAAGTCAGATGAAAAGAGCTTAAAGGAGACTCGTTTTTTAAGGAACAAGTGATATTTTCAGGTAGCAGCTGGTTCCAAGTAAGGTTTGGAACTTTCCAATCACGTCAGTGCAAAGAAGATGGCTAATAGAATCACTCATTGCAGTTGTTCCTCAAAAGGGGTAAACAATCAAATGGAGGCGTATGATTGGCTAAAACAAAGTGGAGGTGATGGTAAGAACACGACCAAGGCTCAAAAGCTGATGATAATGCGTTCGCAATGGTTATTTACCGGAGGTTGGTTCATTTTTTAATGAGCTTAAACTCTGATGGAACATATGCTCATTGCTTAGGTTTAATTTTTAATGAGCTTGAACTTTGCGTAAAACTGCTCGTGGCGGGTTTATTTTTTAACGATCTTGAACCCTGCGGTAACACTACTCGTGGCTTGGTTCATTTTTTAATGAGCTTGAACCATGCGATGACATATGCTTAGATTTGGTTTCATGTTTACACAAGCTTGAAATGAAAAACTATGCTTGTTATAAGTTCGCATGCCCCCAACATATTGACGTAAATCAAGGTGCATGCCCCTTAAGCTTCATTGCATTCAACGCAGTTGTTGGAATGAAGGTTTATCTTCGAAATATTTGAAAGACTCGACTTGGATTTTAAGAAATCGTAATCAAAGACTCGATTTGGAAAGGGAGTTGTTTCATTTTTTAATGAGGTTGACACAAGAAAAGAACTATCTTCAGAATCCACCGTATTTACAGTATTTGATAGAAAATCAAAAACTGAAGGATGATTAAGGTCGTTGGAATAATCTTCGTGGTAATCCGGAAGATGGGAACGATGGTGGTAATCTTCCAATGGTGCCTCTCCTATCATTATTGACTGAATGATTCCTTTGTCTATAGAATGTACATGCGACCAAGGATCTAAAGAGGTGCCATATTCCTTAGACCTATCTATCCAAACACTTGATGAGCATTGATTTGGGTTTACCCCCCAGGCCAAGAAAATTGATTGCTACAATATTTCTAAAATGGCGATGATCCATGTTGATAAAATGTTTGGGAATCTTCTGAATCTTTTAGATATAGAAGATATCATATTGCAAGTTTCCATTGTGGCCATTTCCACCAGATTACTCAGAGGCGGTATAGCAAAAGTACCCATTAAGGCAGGGTCTTTTAGGAGGCATACTCCAACATTTTGAAGTGAATGAGAGCTTCCATGAATCATCGGAATGCTTCCCGTAACTTGTGAGCTTTTGGGGAGGAAGGTTTTTTGGTCAACGATTGTAATTCCTCCTTGAAAAGGAAATGCAATCTTTCTAAAGTATGTCGACACAACAGCATCCATTGGATAAATCTAGGGCCTTCCCAGTAGGATGTTGTAATCGAGGTTTCCGTTAATAACTTCAACATCAATTTCTACTATTTTGCCCCTTAGTTCGACTTGCAAGTTACTTAAAATCTTGTATGGAGTGTATATTCATCCGTCAAATGCTTTCAACATCGTTGACGATCGCGACAAGGGTGGTGAGCCTAAAATTTTCCAGCAACTCATTGACATAATAAATGTAGATGCCCCCTCATCAATAATTGTTCGATGAACAGCTTTGTTGAGGGCTTTCACTTGAATGAGGAAAGCGAGTTGAGCTGGTAACTGAGGGTCATGTCCTTTATGATTAAAGGCAACAACATTGGAATCTGTTGGGTCAGTCCCACATGTGGGTCTTTAACTGATAATCCCCCATTTGAAGTTTGACATTTTCACAGTGGCCTTCACATTTCATTGTCCCCCCATCAGCAATTTGGACTAGGAAGTTAGAAACTGCTCGGACAAAACAATGCACTACTTCCGCGACTCTTTGATGGATAAAATTATGTGTACTTCCACTATCAATCAAGACTACTATTGGGCGACACCTAATAAAACCTATGATTATGAGATTTTGGGGCAAAGAAATCCCTTCCAAAGCATGCAGCGAGATAACTGGTTCTTTAGGTACATTGTCCTGCTGGTTGTCCTCTTCTTCCTTCTCTGGTTCCTCAAGTGGTGGGGCTTCCTCTGATGGACTGTGCTCAGTAGCATCAATTTGAAAGAATTTGGGCTCCTTGCATTTGTGCCCGGGGGAGTATTTCTCATCACAGTAGTAACATAATCCTTGCTTTCTTCTTTCTGCCATTTCTGTTGGTGACACCTTTTGAACCTTGAGTGTTTGGGTAGTGCTTTGAGCCTGTGGGGGGCGACCCTTGGCAATGAAATTTGGGCGATTAGACTAGGCCGCTAACGCACGCTCTACTTCACGAGCTATCCTGCAAGCCTGCAGCCATGAGCTAGGGTGGTGCAGTCGAACGTGGGCTTGTATGGCTTCTTTTAGACCACTGACAAAACATTCCACGTAGAACTCATCATGTAGACCTCCAGTGTAGAAAGCTAAGGTTTCAAAGGCGGAAATATATTTGTTCACTGTTCCTGTCTATCAGAGCTTAGTGAGACAACCCACAAAATTAAATTCATGGTCAAAGCGATCCATAAGAGTTTTTTTGAATTTCTCCGAAGTCAAGGGCCTTCCATAGCAACGTTGATGCCATTGCCACCATTGCCATCTTTCATTGTCCAATTACATGATACCCACACTAAGCTAAGTTGCAACATCCAGGAGGTAATTCAGTGTGAAATATTTCTCCATTTGTGTTATCCATGCGACTAGGTGAGAGCCATCAAATTTATACATGTCCAGCTTGGGTGGTCGCAGATGGGATTGTTGGTGGGTGCCAAAGAGGTGAAGAGACTGGCTAGACTCGCCCTCCATGTTTCCATTGCGAATAAATACCTCCACGTGTGCCTCTACCTTGCCCTTAGAGAGTGTTGCATTTAAGTTCTGCAGCTGCAACGCGACCTCGTTCGATGTTGATTCAATTTTGTTGATCCTCTCATTCGCCATAGCTTGAGCTCTAGTCTGTACCATGCACCGATCTGACGTACTTGAAATTTGGGACCACCAAAAATTTTTGGCACTAGCAATTGAATGGTAGCACCTTGCTAAGCTCATCATCCTGATGCTGATGGGCTAAGTCAGTAGCTGAATACTCCTTGTTTATGGATACTGCAGTAGCCGAATCCTACAAATGTCGATGCTGCCAAAACTCCTGTGAAAATCACGCGCAGGTATAGGAACCCACACAACTACTCAAATCTGGATGGCGGATCTGATGGATCTGAGAGAACTGAACGGCAGAACTGATTGTTGTTGTGGATCTAATAGATTTGATAGATCTGAATGCTTGATCTGATAGATCTAAATGGCAAAACTGATTGTTGTTGCGGCGACAAAACCCCACTTGCAAGATCTGATCTGGAAAACATTAAGCATGATCCAGAGATAGATCAAGAAACTATGGTCTCCAGGAGTGTCAGGTGCTACAGATCGCAATATACATAAGGGTCTGACAGTAGTACTCAACCCAATTTTTCAGGGCATTAACCAAGGAGGATCAACCGTACCCTTAGTCGTACAACCCGACTACCCTATCGTACATGCGATTAATCTCTCCAAGTGTTGTTCTCAGTGTACTATAGTAGCAAGACGGCCGACGGTTTATCTATGGCAAGGTTTCAAGGGAGCTAGGGGGCTTCCGATATACCCAGAGGGTACTTGGAAGACAATTTGTGCGCAGTTTTGTCTAATGCACTACTACTCGAAGGGGTACCCACAGGGGTTACAAGGGAGTCCAACAAGCATGACCACCTCTTGTATTTCCTGCGTGCATGCCTCCCCAAATCCCCAGGTTTATGCGCTCAAAGATAGATCCCGTGGTTTAAAGACATCGGAACACCTCTCTAGCCAAAAAAAAAATTGCTAAAAATTGGAGATCCCACCGGCCCTAGAAAGCGCTCTGATACCACTTGTTATGCTCTTAACCTGTAAGATGATACCAGAATACCAAATATGCAAAGAAATATACCCATAACATAGAACAATGAGAAATAACAGAAAGTATAATATTATTCAGAAAGCAATGTTCACATGCCTCTTCTAGGGGGCAACCTCCAATAGAGTTGAGCTCAATTACAAAATAAGACATGATGCTCCTCGAGGGGAGTCTCTATCCTTTATATAGGATTCATACATGCAATACCATGGGGCAATACCATGGTTCTAATCAATACCATCTATCTAATACCATGACCCATTTGCAACTAACTGTGGTCCCTTCATTAAATGCGGGTTAACCATTTACAATTATTAATATGGGTTTTATTGACTCTACAGCTATGACTCGATCCTATTACATAAATAAGTGGGTTAGGGTTAGACCCTAACATGTGTGATGTCAGAATGGAGGCCATTTTGCTGGCTTGGTAACCAGATGAATCACAATGCCATTCACCAAGAAGGAGTGAAAGGTGGGCAGGCCAGCTCGTGATGAGACCTCTTGTCCCAAGGACTTTTTATTTTTCCGATATGCCTCTTGGATCATATCCCTGGTGTGGTGGCCATAGTGGGAATGCCACTTCACTTGCTTCCTTATGATCATGGTAGGCTGGCTCTTGATGAGACCCCCTATCCTTCATCTAACAAATCATGTTAGTAATCATATAGATATATATTTTTCTCTTCTTCTTTTTTTCTTTTCTTTTATATAGCACTTTCCTATTTATATACAGAGGATGGCTCAACACTCCTTAAGAGTAGGGATGGTGGAAGAAGTCTGAACATCTCAATAGAAAAATAGGCCCTTATTCTTATTCAATAATAATGATCAAAGAGAATTATGAATATTTAAAAAAGAACTAACATGATAAAAATAATCAATCAAATTGGTTTTAGTGAAAATAAAGACAGCAAAGTGATATAAATAGTTGTGTCCTTTCCTCTTTTTTCTTATCAGTACAAAGCAATTTCTCTAAAGATAACAATTTTTCTTTGATTTACTGATTTCAGTATCCTCTAGATTTTGTGTTCTTGCATAAATGTATAGTTGTGCCTTAAATGAACCATTATTCACAAAAATCCTCTAAATGATAAGCACGCACACACGAAAAACAAAAAAATGCACTCAAAAAGTGTTTTTCCTTAAAAGGAACAGTGGTTGTTCCTTAAGAGGGACAGCAAAAGAATATATGCACGCAAAAACTATGGTTCCTTTAAAAGGAACAGCAAGCAAAAGAAAAAGAATACACTCAGAACTGATGTTCCTTAAGAGGAATAGCAGTTGTTCCTTAAACGGAACAACAAATAAAGCAAATGTGAAATAAAATACCGCTCCTTTGGCGGAACAGCCTAAGATCATCTGAAATTGAAATTGTTGTTCCTTTGAAAAGAATGGCAGAAAGGAAAAATGCGAAGCAGGGTTGTTCCTTTAAAAGGAACGGCAAAACAATCTGGTGGAAGAGTTGTTCCTTCGGAAAGGAACAACAAAACAATCTGGCAGAAGTGTTGTTCCTTCGAAAACGAACAGCAAAACAATCTGGCATAAGTCTTGTTCTTTCGGAAAGGAACTGCAAAAATGTGGAAATGTTGTTCCTTCCGAAAGGAACAGCAAAAATATGGAAATGTTGTTCCTTCGGAAAGGAACAGCAAAAAAAAAAAAAAAATGTTGTTCCTTCAAAAAGGAACAGCAAAAATGCAAAAGTGTTGTTCCTTTGGAAAAGAACAGCAAAAAAATGGAAGTGTTTTTCGTTCGGAAATGAACAGCAATAAATGTGGAAATGTTGTTCCTTCCGAAAGGAACAGTAGAAAATGAAAGTGGTGTTCCTTCAAAAAGGAATAGAAAATATGCGAAAGTGTTGTTTCTTTGTTGTTCCTTCAGAAAGGAACAACAAAAGTGTGAAACTGTTGTTCCTTCGGAAAGGAACAACAAAATACGAAAGTGTTGTTCCTTTGAAAAGGAACAACAAAAAAGGCAGAAATCCTGTTCTTTCGGAAAAGAACAGCAAAGTGCAGAAGTGTTGTTCCTTCGAAAAGGAACAGCAAAAAGGCAGGAATGTTGTTCCTTCAGAAAAGAACAGCAAAATGCAGAAGTGTTGTTCCTTCAAAAGGGACAGCAAAAAGGTGGAAATGTTGTTCCTTCGGAAAGGAACAGCAAAAAGGTGGAAATGATGTTCCTTTGGAAAGGAACAGCAAAATTCAAAAGTGTTGTTCCTTTGGAAAGGAATAGCAAAAAGGTGGAAATATTGTTCCTTCGGAAAGGAACAACAAAATGCAAAAGTGTTGTTCTTTCGAAAAGGAACAGCAAAAAGGCGGGAATGTTGTTCCTTCGGAAAGGGACAGCAAAAAAATGTTGAAATGTAAAAATCTGTACAGAAATTAGTTTATACAAGTAGAAAAGAAAAACTTATGTACACAATTTAAAAAAAAAAAAATGAAATTATTTAGTGAACCAATGCCGAGGAAGGATTATTTTCCTCGGCAAGAATCTGCATATCAGAATCTTCCTGAAGATGCTAGTAAAAGGATTCCTGAGTAAGCAGTTTATGGTACAGTCGCACTCAGTGGCCATTTGCTTTAAAGGTATGTCCATATCCGTCAATAGTAGTCAAAGTAACAGTGCTATTTTCGTGCACTTTCTGGATTTCATACGGTCCCAGCCATCGAGTCTAAAGTTTCCCCGAAAAATCCTGGAACCTGGAGTCACACAGGAGTGCCCAATCTCCTTCATGGAAGATTTTCTTTTTGATCAGGGCATCGTGCCATTTTTCTCTCTGTTGTTGAATTAATGCAGTGTGTTGAAGAGTCGAAGAGCCTAATTTCATCTAGCTAGTTAATTTTTTGTAATCTATTAGTCTAGGCCTCATTTAAATCTAGACCGATCTCCTATGTTGTTCTTAATGTTTGTATTTCGAACTCTATTGGAAAGATGGGTTCTTTTCCAAATACTAGCTGATATGGTAAATAACGGTGGTGTTTCTCCACGTTGTTCGATATGCCCACAAGGCCTCCGGCAATCTTGAAGCCCAATCATGCCTGTGTGATGAAATGGTTTTTGTCAATATTGCCTCTAGCATTTTATTCGTGCTCTCTACTTGGCCATTTGCCTATTGGTGATACGGAGTGGTAATTTTGTGCTGAGTGTGATAATTTCTTAATGTTCCAGTGATTTTATTACCTACAAACTGTGGTCCTCCGTCCGTGATTATGTCCCTTGGGAGGCCATATCGCACAAATATTTGGAACAGGAAATGAATCAAAGAGTCCTCTGGAACACTTGGAAGTGCCTCTGCTTCAACCCATTTGGTAACATACTCTATTGCTACTAGAATATATGTTTTCTGATTTGATGATGGGTTGATCGGACCAACAAAATTGAGTGCCAAACGCTCAAATGGTTCGATTACTAACTGTGGGTTTAAAGGCATTTCATGGGACTATCCAGGGTGTCCTGCTCTTTGGCAACTATCACAAGCTTGCACAAACTTCTTAGCGTCTTTAAATATTGTGGGCCAGTAATAACCTGTTTGCAAAATCTTGTGACCAGTGCTTCGATCTGCGAAATGTCCATCACACGATCCATCATGACAGGCTTTCATAATGTCAAATATTTCATCTTCACGGACGCATCTTCTGATGTGCATATCTGCCCTTGTATGAAATATGTAGCCCCCAATCCAAGAAAATTGGGTACTACGTTGCATAATCTGTTTTTGTTCGTTGGGGGTTAGATGCTTTGGTAATTTTCCTACTGCTAAATAATTTGAAACATCAACATACCAGGGTGTCTTGATAGTAACAGCAAACAAACGTTCATCTGGGAATTGATCTTTGACTGTTGTTGTGTCCACTAGCTTCAGCATTCGTGAGAGAAAGTCAGCTACAGGATTCTCTTTTCCCAGTCGATCTTTTATTGTGATGTCAAATTCCTGCAGTAAAATCAACCATCTTGTTACCCTACCATTTGTAATAGGTTTATTTGCTAAATATTTTATGGAAGAGTGATATGAATATAAAACAACAGGATATCCAGTGATATAGTGCCTAAATTTATTTACAACATGTATTACAGCTAAAAACTCCTTTTCAGTAATGGTATAGCTTAGCTCACTAGGAGAAAAATTCTTGCTAATATAATAGATTGCATATGGTTTTTTGTCTTCTTCCTGTCGAAGGATTGCTCCAATAGCTGTGTTTGAAGCATCCGATGAAATTTGAAATGGCAGGTCCAATTTTGGGCCTTTGAGCACTGGGGCTGCTGACACAAGCTTTTTCAGATCCTCAAAAGCATGGTCGCATTTATCTGTCCAAACAAAATCAACATTCCCTGTCAGTGCATATATAGGTGCAGCTATTTGAGAAAAATGTTCTATGAATCTCCTATAAAAACCAGAAAATCCTAGAAAATTGTGTACCTCTGTCTGTGTGGTAGGAGTAGGTATTAACAAAATTATTTGAATTTTGGCTGGATCTACCTGTATTCTAGTCGCTGAGATATAATGACCTAGGATGAGCCCTTTGGTCATCATCATATAGCACTTTTCATGGCTCAAGCAGAGCCTGGTGGCAATACATCATTGCAGCACCTTTTCCAATGTGTCTAATGCTGACTCAGAATTATCTCTGTATGGTGTGAAATTATCCATGTATACTTCGAGCCCTTCATTTATTAAATCTGAAAAGATGCTGAGGATGGCCCTCTGAAATGTGGCGGGGGCATTGCATAGGCCAAAGGGTAGGACTCTATAGGCAAATTTTCCCCAGGGACAGGTAAAAGTAATTTTGTCCTGGTCTTCAGGGGCAATCTGAATCTGATTGTATCCACTGAAGCCGTCCAAGAAAGAAAAGAATCTCTTTCTTGCTAATGTGTCTAATACGTGATCGAAGAATGGAAGGGGAAAGTGGTCTTTCTGTGTTGCTTTGTTAAATTCTCTGTAATCTACACAAATCCTCCACTTTCCATTCTTCTTTGGCACCACTACTAGTGGAGAGCCCTGCTTGCTATCGGAGATTGGATAAATAAATTTTAGATCCAAAAGTTTTTGTAATTCAGCTTTCACAATATATTTCAGGTGAGGGTTGAGTCTCCGTTGGGGTTGGTGAATGGGCCTAACATCTTTTTCTATATAAATGTGGTGTGCACACAGCTGGGGATCGATTCCCTTCATGTCCGGATAATCCCATGCAAAAGCTTCCTTATATTTTCTCAGTAGTTGGACCAGCTTTTCTTCTTGTTCAGGAGTCAGGTTTTTGTTAATGTTCAAGGTTTTTCCTGGCTCAATATCTATAGTTTTGTTGTTTGAAATAGAGGTAGTGGGTATTGATTGGTCATGAGTGTCTTTGAGTGGATCTTCTTCTAGTTCATTATCAAATGCTACCTCTATCATGTGACATTGTACATGGGATCTGGATTCAGATTGGTTAATGAAGTTGTTAATAACATCATCCTCTATTTGATCTTTAAAATCGAGGGCATCTTCTATGGTTAATTGGGACCTAATGTTTTTTGTGAGGTATGATACAGGTTGTTTGTTAGTTTTTATTATTGTTATACTTGGCTGGTCTGGAGGGTATAGAGATAGATTCTTGATATTATTCCCTCTAGTTATAGTCATACTGCCTTGTCGACAGCCAATGTAAGCATCAACAGTCGCAAGCCAAGGTCTCAGAAAGTCAGCAGGATATTCCCAGGAATCTAGGGATACCATTACATCGTGAAGTGTACCTTCTAGTCTAACCACTGATCAGTCAGCCAATTCCAATAAGGTGGAGGTTGGCTCCACTGATGTAATGCTCAGTTTTTTACAAGTGGTGGTTGTTAAAATATTAATTGCAGCCCCTAAATCAACTAAGACATTTGAAAAGGTTTGTCCATTGATTTGCACTTTCACTATAGAATTCCCTGGGTCTTAATATTTGATAGGTGCTTCTCTCCCTGATAACAGATCAGATAGGGTGCCAACTACTTGGACTGTTGGGTTATTTGTTATTCTCCTCCTTGGTTTTTTTATACATAACTCTTTGATGGTTTTTGCATATATTGGGATATCTTGGATAGCTTGGACGAGTGGGATTTTTATACACAAATTTCTAAGTTCTCTCAGAATATCAAAGTCAGGATGTTCTATAGGGCGCGGTATGATTAATTGTTCTGGGAATGGGGGAGAAGATGTGGTTGCTTGGTCATGCGTTTGTTGTCTGACCACATCCTCTTCTTGTAATGGTTGTTCTGTGGGTAACTGATTTTCAACTTGAGCATTTTTATCTCCCTTGGTTTCTATAATGCGCCCAGACCTTAATTGAAGGTTTTTGCACTCCCTTAGATCAGTTTCTAGTTTTGGTGTTTCGATTATTTGAACAGATTGAACCGGTCTATTATTTGGGTTTGGGTTGGGTTGGGCTGGGAGTTGCGGTCTTAAGTTGGACTGGGGGTTTTGTTGTATTGTATATGGCGCTGGCAATGTGGGTTGAGGGAGTGGGATGTTTCCAGCTGGCTGATTCATCAGCCTTTGCCAGTTTGACTGCCAGGCTTGACTCTGTGAAGTGGGAGGGGACCATTATGTTGGATATGGATTGTTTTGCCAATATGGTGGAGAGTAAGGAAAATTTGGCCAATTAGGTTGGCTTGTTTGATTTTGCCATGGTGATGAAGGAAATGGTTGTTGTGACCAGTTCGAAAAGGGTGGTTGATTTTGCCACATTATATTATATTGTTGAGCATGATATTGCGGAGGTTGGAAAGAAGAAGATGGATCGGAGGGCATACCTGGTTTTTGTGGCTACCATTGACGGCATTGATTGAGTAGGTACACTCATTCTTATTCTTCCTCCGCTTCCTTGTATACTACTTTCAAACCCGGGAGTGAGGGGTAGTTCTCTGTGGAGTGTTCTTTTATACAAATAGCGCAGACTTGGACTGCATCCAGTGGGCACTCTTTATGCCTGTGTTTCTTTCTACGTCTAGGGAAAAATATTGCCAAATTTTGCTCTGCTTCTGCTTGTTTCTGTTTCGCTTGCATAATATCGAGCTATGTTGTCAAAGTCCCCAATATATTAGCTTTGAAATTCTCCAGTAAATTCCTAATTTCTGCGTGGGTTACTCCTCCACCGGAGATCTTGCTATCCCTTGTGAGCATATCACGTTCCGCAGGTTTTAGCCTTGTACTGCCTTGTGAACTCCTGATGCACAAATCAATAATGTCAGCAAAATTTTCTTGATAGATGTCACCTTTTCCCATGATATTTAGTGTTTCAACCCATTGTTCCTTCATGCCTTTAATTAAGGTCGTTTTTAATACATTGTCAGGTAAGGGTAGTGATGGATAAGGCGATCTCTGAAGATTATACTGAAAGCATTCAACGTACTCTTCTAGCGTCTCATTAGATCTGGCTACCATCTGAAATATTTCATCCTTTAATTCTCTAGACCTACAATAATCTTGGCATTTCTTCAGGAAAACACCTTTCATCTAATCCCAGTCATTTATAACACATCCACCTAACCCCATAAACCATCGTAAAGCAGCCCCTTTTAGTGTGGAGGGAAATAATTTCAGCTTTTGGGGATCGGTGGTATAGTCGTACCCCCTGCACAGTACATCGACTTCAAATAAAAATGTGTCTGGATCTTCCAATGTTAGGCCATGAAATGTAGGAATATGTTGGAGAGGAATGGCCTTCATAGGTGCATTGACTGCAGTATCTACAATGGAATATTGCAGTGTGGAGGTTTGGGGGGTTTGTTGCTTCTGGGCCATTTGGTCAAATATGTGCCAATATCCTTCTAGGATTTCTAGGAGTGTATTCTTAGGTTGGTTAGAAGGAGCAGGAATGGCCTTAACAACACTTCCTTTGTCAGGGATGATGAGAGTTCCTTGCTAAACTAATATCTGGGGGGATCTTAGCCCTTCGGGTTCTTCAACCTTGTTCTGGATGATTTTGACAGCACTTCCCTTATCTAGGTTGCTTAATGGTTGAACTATTCCAAGAGGAGATCTTGGTTCTTCGGTTTCCCCTATTTCTCCTCCTCCTTCGCAGAGGTTACTAAGGTTCCCTTCTTGTAACGATTTTTGGCTAGAATTCTCAATTTCTTGAAAATCTTGCTCCTCTGTTTGGCTGTGTACCTTAGCAAAGGCTACAGATGGTGATTCTATGGCCCGAAGGGAACTAGTAGGTTGTCTAGAAGCAACTTTTTTAGGGCCTACTGATGGCTGAGATTCTAATTTTTTAAAGATTTCATCTATAAAGGTCGATCAGCCAAGGGTTAGCAGTCCCTTAGCTTTATCAGGTTTGGGTAGTGGTTTAGGATTCATTTCAGGCTTTTTCTGCTTAGTCATGCACACAAATAAAATACTTATTTCTACCCAAAATAATCAACAAATATGCAGGAAAGCGGGCGAGGAAGCAGGGCTATTACATACTATGTACGCAGGTTCTTACCTTTCATTTTTAAAACCCAACTCTCTCCTAGTAGGTACTTACACTACTCTCTTTTCAAAAGAAACAAATGGCTACACTCTCCCTGGCAACATCACCAAAATGTTGAGCGATAAAAAGGTGTCTTTTAACCCCTATTTATGCTACATTAATTATCAATCCACGTACGATTTTTTTATCTCAAGAGTGTAATCAGTCTAAGGTACTGGTTACTTGTTCAAGAGTAATACTTGCAGTATAGTGCTTACAAAAGTAAAAGTAAGGGAACGCTGGAAACAAAATATAATTGTAATGGCAAGAAACTTAAATGCTTTGTAACTAAATCATTCACTTAATAAACTACAGCAATCATCAGTCAAGGATGCAGTAATGATAGCTCTTTCCCTTGTAAACTGATGTAAATGAAAATCAATCACAGACAAGATCTTCAATCTGAGAACTTAGATAGCAGTAGTCAATGTTCGTTACAGTTGTAGATCTTTCTATCCACACTCAAGTAAATGCTGGAAATAACAATTCAATTAGCAGAAAAGGAACAGCAACTAAATCTATTGAAAAGATCAAACAGCAAAGCTTAATCTACAGGAATGAATTGAGCAGCAATCTTAATGGAAATGTATTGAACAACAACCTTCAACTAATAAAGAAATTGAACAACAATCTAAGTAAGGAACAACAAATCTAAGTAAACCTACAGAAATTGAACAACAAACTTAATTAAGTGAAAACACGCAACGACTATAGAATCAGTAATATTATTCTAGCATACAGGACATTAACCACAGTTATAAAGGAACAGTAATTGCAATTATAATTGAACATCAATTAAATGAACAACAATCACAATTGTAAATGGACTGTAGTTAAATGGGCAGCAACATCAATCTATAAATGAGTAGCAATATCAACTGTAAACAGCAGAATGCGAATTAGATAATGTAATATGGTTTTAGAAGGAACAACATAACATCTTCGGTTGTGAATAATAATTTTGCTATCCAATTACGATTTTGATATAATAGAGCAATTCAAGTAAATGTTCAGAAACGAAATATTACTGAATAAAGCAAGTTAAGGGAATGCAAAGAAAATCAAACCACACACGACTATAATCGTAAAGTAATGATACAAGAAGCAAGTGATCCACTAAGTTCGGGCCCTTAGCCACCGGGGAAGCATTGCTACAGTTACTCCAGGATCAGAAGACAGAACGGCAACAAAGTTATATATTAATCATAAATGGTAGAGTTACAGCGATCGCTCTTCAAAGAGAGTTGATGATCAAAGTTAAGTTTACAACAATATGTTCTACAAATTAACAATAAAATTCGCCCTCTGGGCTACTAGTGTTGTCCCTTTTTATAATGGCCAGGCGGAAATATTAAAAATACAGATAAGTCTTGAAGTAGTGTTCCCTCGGGATCAAAGGATCCTGAGGGATTCACCATATCTTTGATCTCAAACTTATCATTTTGTCCTCTTGCGTTGATGCGCGTTTTCTCTTCCTTTTCCTAGACAATGTGCTCCGATCTTGATTTTCTCATCTGGATATGGCTTCCTATCAAAGGGACAGCAGCTACTTCTACTTTGTCTTTTCCTCTTGAATAATGATTTTCCATATTCTTCACTTTCTGTATAGAAAAAGACAATAATTAGTCATTGTGCATCAATCACAAATCTCCTTAATTCCACCATAATTCTTTAATCATATTGCCTTCTTAAAGTGTAAAGAAGTTATGATTCAAAGGAGAAGATAAAGAAATAAGTGGTAAATACATACCTTTTCCAATGCTCAACAATGATATTCAACCAATATTTACTCTTTCACAAATAGATGAAGAGGGAAAATTGATAAATTTCATGAATAAAAATGATTCTTCTTGATATTGTGAGAAAGATCAAAATTTTCAAGACAAAAGTGATATTGAATATTTATCATCTCATCAAATAGCTTTACATTCGATGCAAAAGTTTGGTAACTCCCTAGTAGAAAATTTTCCCAAAAAAACATTAAACATTAATAATAACTTGGGAGCATTTCAAAAGATGCTACAAAAACATTCTTCTACATATACATGGGAATGTACTTATATGAAGATAATTGATCCTAACACATGTATGCATCACATTTACATTCAAGAAATGCCAAACCAGTTAGACAACCTCAGAGAAGGATGAATCCCAATCTGAGAGAAATTGTTAAGGAGGAATTACAAAAGTTGCTTAATGTGAACTTCATTTATTCGATATCAAATGGTTAATGAGTCTCACCTTTAGTGATTGTTCCTAAGAAGAATGGAAAATGGAGAATGTGAATTGATTATAGGAAATTGAATAAGGCTACTTTAAAATATCATTTTCCACTACCTTTCTTTGATCAAGTACTATATACCTTAGCGGGGAAGAAATAATTTTCATTTCTTGATGGTTTCAGTGGATATAACCAAATCCAATTGGCACTGGAAGATCAAGACAAAACAACCTTTACATGTCCATGGGGTACATATCTTATATGACCCCTTGATACTAATATATACTTAGAGACCTTTCCAATGGTGCAATAATTGCTCCAGTCATAGCTCATTTGGAAAACTTATGCTTCTTACAAGTAGGCCTACCGTGTTGACAACTATGGTACAAGAAAATGCCATGCCATTCCCCATTATTCATGCATGTGGGGCTAGCCACGTGTGGAAATTCAATCATAAATCTAATTTATGGTTGAATAGGTCAAAACCTTACCCCTAGATGGCTATCATGGAATGTAATACCAGGTTGTTAAGAGGAAAAGGGGTTCCATTCCATCATATTATATATGTTCCATAGTTGACCAAAGCAGTCAAGAGTGAGAAGCTGGAGAGTAAAAAAGAGAGAGAGAAGATTTTGTAATATCTTTACAAGCCACAAGTATTATGCAACTCCTTAGAGAGTGCCTCTTTATTTTGTAACAGCCCATGGTTGATTTTCTATGTAAATAAAATAAGACCAAGTTCATGGGACATGTATTCCAAGTTGAATGGTGGGAAAATATTATAGTGGGCATCACTTCTGGTTTAATAATGCCTATGGAAATTGGAAAAGGAAAAGAGGCAATAAATGGAATTTAATTATGAAAATAGAAGAAAATAGGAGAAAAGGAAGGTGAAGACACACATATTTGCATGCAAGGGAAATTAGAGGAAAAATGAAGGAACATGAAGAAAATAGAGGCATCGGTGATAAAAAGGCTTCAGAGAATTAGTTCACAGCTTTTGTTGGTTTAGCTTTGTGACAATTTTGTGGTGGAGCTCTAGTTCATTCTTTCACACTCTCATTCTTTCATACTCTTGGACATTTAGAGCATTCTTGGAGCATTGTGGCATTCACTTGGATTTGGACAAAGAAGTCAAAGGGAAGCAAGGAGCACAAGGAAACAGTTGGATCAATAGATACACCTGGAATGCTTTGTAGGTAACAGGTTGCATGTGTGATTTCCTTGTTGGTTTATGAATGCATGGCATATGCATGTAATTCTCTGGTTATGTGTTGTTATTGGCATGGAGATTTTTCTGGATTGACAATGATTTCAGCTTTGCCTTTCCATTTCCTTGATAGCCATGGTATTGTGGGTTTTTCCACTTCATTTTCTTATTATTGCTCATGTTCCCAATGGTTATGGGTTGGAACAAATGCTCTAGAAGCCCTGGAATAGTTTGGTTTGAGTTACAAGTTCCTGGAGCTGTAGGTTAGGACAAACACTCTGGAGCGCTTGGTGGGTTGAGTTACTAGTCCCTGGAGTCACGATTGGAACAAACTCTCTTGAGCTCTAGAAGGTTGTGGGTTGAGTTACTAATTCCTGGAGCCTTGGAAAACTTGGGTAGAGATCAATCTGCCTGATGTTAGTGATTTTTGGACCGTAGAGGTGGAATCACTATGGTTGAGGGTTGAGGTGGTTTGGCCCCTAGAATCCCTAGTTAGTTTTGTCTTTGTTTATTCCATGAGATCTCACATTCATGCTTGGAATATGGCATGGGGGTGATTATCTGAATGAGATACTTGGTTCAACCCAATCTATGGTCGGGTGTTACGTGGAAATCCTTGAATTGGTTGGAATTTTCATATATTAATAATATTTTTTTCCTACTGTTATTTATGAATACTTGTAGCGATTATGTTGATGATATTATGGTTGAGTTACCATGGTTTCTATGCTAGTTATTTTTTGGTTATATATAGCCTATATGATGTAATCTATCTATGGTTCTTGACATGTTTTGATAAGTTATTGATTGGTGGATAAATGCATGGACTAACAAGTATTATTGCAGCTAGCTAGAGAGGGCTTAGAGCCTACTTGGTGATTATGAAATGAAGACTATAAGTTTATGATCATATATGCACTCATGACCTGTAGCTTACATGTTTTCCATATGTTTGACAATTTTTTTGTTATGGATTAGGCAACCTAGGTCAAGATATTGCTTTAGGTTTGAATGTTTAGCATTGTCGTCATGTGAATTATGATTCTAGAAAGTTCCAGTTGATTTTGGGTAGTGGTCAGGAAGCTGGCCTAAAAAGGGGGTACATATCTTGGAACTTCATGCTCAAAAATGAAGGATTTAGGCCATAATTGCATGGAAGTAGACCTATGGATGCAGTTGGAGACCTATAACTACACTCTTACCTTGTTGTGTGTGTGGTTAGGGTGCTAAGTTAAAGAAAAAAGGACCCAACTCAGGGATTGATTACCTAGGGTGGTTGTTCAACTCTTAATTGATTTGTAGTCCCTACAGGATGTTAGTAACTGTTCAATTTGTAGGCCCCGCTTCCTTAATTGGAACTTCGATGTTGGGTCATGTCATAGTGACATTCGTCTCATGTTTACCCTAGCAAGCTTGTGAATTTGGGTAAATGTGGGAGGAGGCATTACAGGGCGGTATTAGAGCTTCCAGGTCCAAACACTTGGACTGGATGGGCTAAATGTGATTTTTATCTATGCATGTCAGTTGTCAATGTGCTTGGTGTGCATGCATTGTGATGGTTATGATTATGCATGCATAGTAGGTTAGACATGCATTGTGAAGGTTATTATTGTAGTTTGTGTCATCATAATGAGGTTGGTGTGTTGATATTGAGATGATTGATATGTTGATTTCATTATGTATACATATTATGCTAATTTGAATTGATTTGTGCAGGCAAGATAGCCTCCCCTGAACTTCACTAATGTATATTTGATTATGTTTATATTTGGTTTATCTAACATGGTATGTTTGCAGGAAGAAAAAGATCAGATATGACAGGCAGAATGGTGGATTACAGTTCACATGATTCTCCTAATAGATCATTTGAACAACAAGGAGATGAGTACTCTCTTAATATAGTAGATACACTGAGAAGTTTAAAGGCATAAATTAGAAGTTGCAAGGAAGATATTGACATGATAATTCAGTCATAGGAAAGGCTTGTCAAAACTCAGGAAAAGCAAGCAGAGGTTAATGCAATGATCCTTCTGAGCTTATCAGATTTTTAGAGATAGGGATAGCTAAGAATCAGTTATAGATAGGAGGAAAGGACAAATGAGGCATATGGAAGTAGGTATCATGGAGGGCACAGGTCATACATGGATGATCAGAGAGACAGGAGAGATAGTGGTTATGGGTTCTATTCTAGTTCGAGATCAAAGAGACATCATGATCATCATCATTATCATCCTTATAGGAGGAGTGAGAAGTAATACTTGTCGGATGAGTTTAAGAAAGCCAAGCCTCTTATCTTTGATGGAGAGCTGAAGAAACTCAAAGATGCAGAAGCATAGCTACTTGGGATGAAAAAGTTATTCAAACTGCATGATTAAATAGAGAATATGAAAGCCAATATAGTTATTTTCAGTGTCAAAGGAAAAGCATATATCTGGTAGGGAGATGTGAAGCATGTCAGGAGCATCAGGATAGAGGAGTTGAGTTGGCATGAATTCAAAAGACTATTCAGGAAGAAGTACTTGTCCGAGAGATATTATGATGGAAAGGCCAAGGAGTCCTATGAGATGAAGATGGGATCTATGACAGTTGAAGAGTACATGACTAAGTTTCTGGAGTTGTTGAGGTTTGTTCCATATCTTAATGATGATAATGCAAAGGTCCAAAGGTTCATCAATGGATTTCCTTAGCATTCAAGGATTAGACTGAGTATGATGAGCCTCAGTCATTGGAGGAAGTCATTGGAAAGTTCAAGCATTATTATGAGTAGTCTAAGCACAAATTTGAGCTAAGCATGATTAGAAGGGGAACGAAAAGACAAAAACAAAGTGGGATAAGAAGTGAGGAAGACCTTAGGATGTAGGTAACAAGGAGAATGCAACATCGTATAAGAAGTTAAATGTAGTTGACAATGGACATGGATTTCAGTCTGAGGAGCCGAACCAAGGTGATAGTAGGAAGCATTTGTAGTGTTGGACTTGTCGTGGAGAGCATCTCAGGAGAGATTGTCCACAACATCAGGGTGGCAGACCTCATATTTACAGTGCTCAGGAGGCACAAAGAATTGGGGATGTTGGTGAGAGTATTCCTAGGATTTATGCAACATTTGATAACAAGCAAGCAGATCACCACACATCCATTATTAAGATGGAAGGTAAGCTTTTTGATTGATTTGTTTCTATTTTGATTGATCCTAGATTTAATTATAGTTATGTTAATCCTGACTTGGTTGATAAGTGTAGCTTGAGTAAAGAAGTGCATGCAAAATCTTAGTTGGTTCAGTTGACTATAGGGACCAAGAAAAGAGTTCATCATTGGGTGAAAGCTTGTGCATTTGAGTTGAATGGTATGCCTACATCAACACATCTATATGTGCTTCCATTAGGTTCATATAATATGATTTTGGGCATGGATTGATTGTACCTTCACAAGACTAAGGTATATTGGTACAATAAGGCTATTGAGTGCTTGGATGATGATGGAGAGAGGGGAATCTTATAGGTAAAGAAGAAGCCTATATCAGTGAGAATGGTTACAGTTATGCAAGAAAAGTGCAGTAACAAGAAAGAATGTGTATTGTTTGCAGTTCATATTTATAGTGACAAAGGAAAGGATGTTGAGGATGATGAAGTCCTGAATAGGTATCCGGTTTTGCAGCAATTTCAGGATGTGTTTCCTACAAAGATTTTAAAGTTTCCTCCTCATAGAGAAGTGGAATTTTCTATTGAGTTGATGCCAGGAGCAGCACCAACATCAAAGGCACCTTACAGGATGAGCACTCTAGAGTTGGTGGAATTGAAGTTGCAGCTTAAGGAAATGCTTGACAAGGGATACATAAGACCAAGTTTGTTGCCTTGGGGTGCGCTAATTGTTTGTAAAGAAGAAGGACAGAACACTCAAATTGTGCATTGATTACAGGTAGTTGAACAAGGTGACTATCAAGAACAAGTATACATTGTCGTGGATTGATGACTTGTTTGATTAGTTGAAGGGAGCAGTTGTGATATCAAAGATTGACTTGATATTAGGGTATCATCAAGTGTGCGTCAAGGAAGAAGATATTTACAAGACCGCATTTCATACCAGGTATGGGCATTATGATTTTGTGGTGGTTCCTTTTGATCTTATTAATGCTTTAGCTACTTTCATGTGTTTGATGAACAATGTGTTGTGTCCTTATCTGGACAAGTTTGTGATAGTGTTTATTGATGTCATATTCATATATTCTAAGAATGAGGAAGAGCATGCAAAGCACCTGACATCAGTGTTGAGATTGTTGAGAGAGCATTAGTTGTATGCCAAGCTCAGCAAGTGCAGTTTCTTTCATAATGAAGTTCATTACTTGGGGCATGTTATTTCCAAGGAAGGTATAGTAGTGGACCTATAAAATATTAGAGATATCATGGAGTGGCAAACTCCTAGAAATGTGGATAAGGTCAAATCACTTATGGGACTAGCAAATTACTATTGAAGGTTCATCAGGAACTTCTCATTGATTTCCTATCCTATTACACATTTACAACAAAAAGGAAAGAAGTTTGAATGGACTGAGGAGTGTGCAGCTAGTTTTGAGCAGTTGAAGCGGTTGCTTACAAATGATCCAGTCTTGAACATTGCAAATCCTGAAAAAGGTTTTGTGGTATGCAGAGATTCTTGCAAGAGAGGACTGGGTGAAGTCCTAATGCAGGAAGGACAAGTGGTACGTTATGAATCAAGGAAATTGAATGAGCATGAGAATAACTATGTGACTCATGGTCTCTAGTTGTAATCTATCATTCATGTATTGGAGATGTGGAGACATTATCTCCTTGGCAGGATGTTTATTCTAATGAGGGATCAAATTAGACTGAGGTACTTTTTTGACCAACCTAATATAAATTCCAGACAAGCTAGATGGTTTGCTACTCTTAATGAGTTTGAATTTGAGATTAGGTACATCAAGGGCGAGGAGAATCGAGTTGCAGATGCTGTCGACGGAAGAGTGCAGGTAAATCATATTGTAGTTGTGAGTTCTTATGGGACAAACTTGTAGGAGAAGATCTTGCAAGTAGGACAACATGATGACAGGTACCAGTAGTTGAAGCACATGTTACAGTAGTAGGGCGAAGGTAATATGAATGAGGAGTATCACCTCACGAAAGATGGCTTGGTTAGATTCATGAACAAGATTTATGTGCTAGATGACAGTGATCTCAAGAAGCTTATCTTGAGGGAGTTTCATGTTAATCTATATTCAAGTCACCCTGGATATCAAAAGACTTTGTCAGCAATTAAGAAGTTCTATCATTGACATAACTTAAAGAAAGAGGTGGTTGAGTTTGTTATGAGATGTTTGGACTACTAGTAGGTGAAAGCAGAATGTAAGCATCTGGCTAGTTTGTTACAGCCGATTCTGATTCCAGAATGGAAATGGGAGGTCATTTCCATGAACTGGATTACATGTTTTCTGAGGACATCGAAGAAACATGGTTGTGGTTGAAAAGCAAAGTAAGGTAGCTCACTTCATTCCAGTTAATTCTACGAATTCAGCCAATGAGGTATCTAATATTTTCATTAGAGAGATAGTGAGATTACATGGTGTTCCCAACAAGTTCATATCAGACAGAGATGCCAAGTTCACTTCTAGTTTTGGAAGGATTTGCTTGCAAGTTTGGGGACAAATTTAGCTTTTAGTACAACTTATCATCCATAGACAGATGGATAGACAGATAGGGTGAACATGATTCTTGAGGACATGTTGAGGATGTATATCATGCATCAACAAAGGAAGTGGGAAGGTTATCTTCCATTGGTAGAGTTTTCATATAATAATGGGTATCAAGAGTCCTTGAGGATGAGTCCATTTGAAGCTCTTTATTGGCGGAGTTGTAATACTCCTATCAACTAGAGTGATCCAATGAACAGGGTGTTGATTGGACTGACACGTTGGATGGGATGGAAAAGGAAATGCAAGTTATTAAAAGGAATTTAAAGGCAGCACAAGACAGGCATAGGAGTTAAGTAGATTAGCATAGAGTATGTTATCACAAAACCTTGACCTGATAGGATGCTGATTAGGAAGGCCTTGTGTAACTCTTTCAAACCTACTTTTGGCTGAGGCTTAGCTTCCTCAACCTGGGGGGGCTCTCTCAAAGGATTAATGATATTGATAATGGATTAGATGGCTAACTCTATTAAACACATGAAGAAGTGTAAGTGGTTGAAACACAATTAGGAATTATCCATTGGGCTTATGGAGTCAGAAAAGCTTAGTATGATAACAGTATCAGCTAAACAAGGAATTCAGGGCATCAACAATTCAATATATAAGTTAACACATAGAGACATGTAGGAAAACACAGTCCATAAATGTATGAAGGAAGTTAGAGCATGTCAATGAGTTCTAAGTATCATACATTCATACTACTGCACATAAGGAAATAAGGAAAAACATAAGCAAGCCACCATTGAACTCCTTCTGAATCCTGAGCAGTAAAGCCAAAGTCTGCATTCATAAAAACATAATCTTCTACAATGGCACAATATGAGTCTTTCTCTAAAAATTTCCAACCCCTTGTACATCAGATCTTCTCCTATATATATATCTCTTTACATGACTTAGATTCCTCCTCTAGGATGAGGAAAATTCGAATTCTACCTGACTTGACACCTATTGACACTTAAAACTAACTATTAAATGCAAATGACAGCTAACTAGTAGTCCTAGAGACCTAAAACAATTAGGAGTGTAACTCCTTATTATGATTGAGACAAACTTATCTAGGAATTAAACACTCCTTTTGACACCTATAAATCCATGAATTCGAATTTGATGGTGCTCATAACCCTCCAACTGGCCCTTGATGACTCATCCTTTTATTGCTCCTAGAAACTAGGAGATTGTTCCTTGCTCTGTTTTGGCTAAAAAATAGGTCTTGGGACAGAGCTCATATCTTCTCATAAAAAAATTATTTGGAAACAATGAAGGAGGCTTTTGTGAACCAATCCGTTATGAACAAAAACCTCTCTTGGTTTTTTGAAACACCTTTCCTACCACCCAGAATGTGTCTTTGAAAAACAGGTGTAAAACAGAGAAATATGCTTGTGAAAAACTGCACCTACAGCAGTTTCGTAGCTCAAGTTTGGTCCTTCATTTCTCCCAGATCATAATGGATTTGAAGAAAGTGGAAGAGGTTTTTGTACTTCAGTATCTTATGAATGAAAATCTCTTTCACTTTTCAGAGATGAGTTTTGAACTGCTCAGAAACTCTTCTAGAAGTTGACTGGTAAAAACAAGGAGACAAAGTTCCTCCCTTTTTGCTTTTGGTCTCCACAAGGATCTTTGAAATCAATTATCCCTATTGTTTTTCATAAAATTGCATTGGATTATCATGTTTTACATACACTTCAGACCTTGTCCATAGATACATGGGAAGACAAAACCCTTTAATGTTGCATGATGTCTCATGAAATACTAGCTATGCAATGATGACCTCTTATATAGCTAAGAGTTCATAGATATCCTTCCTTCACTTGATTTGCCTTTGTTGGATACTTACACCTTGTAAATGCTCCCCTTTTAGAAATTCCTCTTCAAAAAGATTTCCTTTTGTATTCCAAAATTGGTCTGCCAAAACATAATATGCAACCACAGCAGTTTCGTAGCGCGCTACGAAACTGCTTGTGCATTGGGCATCATTTACAGCAGTTTCATAGCGCGCTACTAAACTTTCTATGTAATTTTAAAAACACAGTTTGAGGCCAAAACTTTAACTCTTTTGAACTTTCTTTTCCTTGTAATGGATTTTCCATCTGCCATGAATTTGTCCAAAACTGAAAACATAGACACCATTCTTTTAAAGTAAACTTCAAAAGGCAATCTATCAAAATTTAGGACTTAACCATACTTGCTATGTGATTTCTCTTGGTTAAGAATGTCCTTCAGGTTGGCTTAGTTGTGTCTTCAGATCTTCAATTTGCCTTTTCAATTGCATGTTTCCTTGCCCTTTCCTTGAATTGGGCAATTTCAAGGCTGGTAGACATCAATTTCTTTTTTGACTTCCTCAAAGCTACATTCTTCTTCTTGAGTGCTAACTGCCTTGCTTGAGTTGAAATGGAGAACTCTGATGTATGCTGACCCTGAGCTTTCCAAGTACTTCTTATGCATGAAAGGAACACGAAAGTGACCAAGACCAATTCTTCCTTACCTTTCCCCTTTTCTTTGAAATTTGTT
>APFE030731293.1:45350-56414 GCA_000404065.3 Pinus taeda
CCTTCTCTAAATGCATGAGAAGGGTTTAAATACTACTAACTAAATAACTTATTTACAGAAATTCAGGATTCGGTTTAAATGACCGTCCTTTTTCTAAGCAAAACTATTTCTAAAATTAAACCTAATATCTAACTATTTCTATATTTGCTCCTTAACGTCGCAGGCATTCAGTATTTGCCTGAGTAGAGTCGACTGACTGTCTTCCGCCTTTGGTTGAGTTAAGCAAACATAATCGGCAAGAGCTGGCACTATCTTCTCAACAAAATTGATGATATACTTGAGAGTCATCCAATGACTATGTGGCTTAACCATGTATGCCTGGTAATAATCCCATTTCAACTTGGTTAACCCTTGGATTGCTTCTGCTTTTTCTTTAGCTTTCTGTTTCCAGTTTGTTTCTATCATTTCTTCCTTGCAATTTTCAGGGCTTACAGGTGACTGAGTATTTAGAAGCCTTCCTTTTCGAGCAAGTTTTCTTAGCGATGCGTGATCGGAAACTGCCTATGTTTCTTGATCTGGGCTTCCCTGATGCGTTTTTCGCCTTTTGCGCCTTTTTCTCTTATCGGGTATAAAGCTCAAAATTTGTAAAAATAGTGATTCCGTGAGCTCTTGACCCTGAGCATTAAACTGTCTGTTTCTGGTATCAACATCGTTCAATACCCATTCAACCATGGTTGTATATGAGAAATCTGTGATGGATGCCTCAGAAGAGTTATGCGGCTCTTTCTCTTCCTTAAGTAGATTAGGTGTGTCTTCCCAAATGGACATTGGAGTACTGCCTTTCCTCCTCATAGTTTCCTGCAGTTTACAAATGAGGTGGAAGTAATGATAAAAATAATGACAAGAAAACTTTAAATTCCGAAGATATGCAAAACACGTCACCTTACGTGAACTAGTTCTTCGAAAAACACAACACCATACTTCATTAACAACTAGCAACAACTCATTAATTCGCATTTAAAGTGCATGACCAGTTCTTGGTCTAAAAAAGTTTTCTCGAATAATGAGCCAGAACCAACTGCGATGGAGAGGTCTTACGATTTTGTTTTGCGATATCGCAGATCGCTACATCGCATTACCGCAATCTCATCGTGTTGTTCTATCGCAAGGTTGCTTGATCGCAATATTGCAAGATCGCAGATCGCTTAATCGTTATAATCATTAGGTGTAATTTATGTGATTTTTGCGATGTGCGATATGCCATATCGCATATCGGCGATTTTAAGGTTTTTCAATGTGAGTGCTCATTAATGCATGCGATGCGATGGAGTTTCGCATCGCAATCTCGCATTTTTTTATCATTTTGGCTCATTAGAAGGTATCTTATCATTCTTTGTGTGATGCGATATCTCTTAAGAAGTGAATTTACTTTCTTCATTATGAAACTTAGGTTTTTTAGATTCTTCAAAGGTATTTTCCTAAGTCCATGATGTTGTAAGTTTCATCTAAAAGGAAATATAAACACTAATTGATTTTTTTTTAATTTTTCACTAAGGCTCCCCACTTATTTAGTATTAGCAATAACACTTCATAAGAAGGGGGGTTGTTGGTGGCCACAACAGAGTCCTATAACCACACTCTCTCCTTGGTGTGCATGCAGTTGGGGTGTTAGGTCGGATAAAAAAGGTTCCAGCTCAAGGATTGATCACCTGGGATGGTCATTTAGCTTCTGAGTGATCTGTAGTCCCTGTAGGATGTCAGTAAGTGTTTAGTTTATAGGCCCCAATTCCTTAACTAGAACTTGGAGGTTAGGTCATGTCGTAGTGACACTTGTCTTATGTTTATCCTAGTAAGCTTGTGAATTTGGGTAAATGTGGGAGGAGGTGTTACATATATTTGTTCCATAATTGAGCAAAACAATCAAAAGTGAGAAGTTAAAGAGTAAAAAAGAGAGAGATAAGAGTTTGTAGTAGTCTTACAAGCCACGGGTCTTAAGCAACTCCTTAGAGAGTGCCCCTTTCTTTGTATTTGAATATTTCCATACTAGGGAAAAGAGAGCAGAGTGGTCTCAACTTCTAGTTGGGTTTTGTCTAGTAAAGGCTTCCAAGAGTAAAATCTTATGTTTATTTGTGGATGGCATGTGTGTATATTTTCTTGTCTTCTATTTTTTGCATTTCAAATATTTCATACATTTAAGCAGAAAAACATCAATTAAAGAGTTTGAGATCTAAAGGAAAGTAACCTTCATAGTAAATATTTTAGTATTTTTCATTAGATTTGTTGTGTTGAACTATTCCAATGGAATATCCGTAGTAGTTTATGAATCATGTAGTCATATACAACTTCATAATAGTGGAATGTACATAGTAGTTATCCTAGATGTATAGATTCTACAATACAATCTTAAAAACACAACTACTTTGAAAAGCATAAAAATCAACAAAAAACATGATGGTTGGCTAACTCCTCAAGAGATGCTTAAGCTAAGTCTAAGTCCAAACTAACGTTGCTTGCATTCTCTAGTAGTTGATGTATTGTTTCATATTCTTTGGGTCAAGTTAATGGCCATGTTGTAGAGCATGGAGCACTTAACTTCAAAAATTGCAATATATATATTCATTTGAACTAAGGTACCCATAATTCAAGAAATATGAGTGGTAACCTACCGATCCTACTCTTAGATTTGGGCGTAAGCTAACACTATTGAGCTCTTGTTTCTTATATAACGTTCCCATGGCCTCACAATGCCCTGTGGATTTCCTTCAAATCCCTATAATCCATTTATGAACTTAAACAAGCCAAGGTTAATTGCAAGCAAAATATATTGATGCCACCAAAAGGAGCCTGCCAATGTGTCTTGTGTAGGTTCCTCATGGCCCAAAACATGACACACGGAGATGTGTTATCCATAATTAAAAGAGCGAGACATAAAGCTTCATATGGTAAGCTGACCAAACTAGAGTAGCTCCACAAACTAATAAACCACTCAAACTTCAAGTCCTGTCAACTTTCTATATAGTCTTGATGAGAACCCAAATAAAAGAAACAGTCACCCCGATGCCTAGAAATGATAGAGGAAAATCAAAGATAGGTTTGAAAGAAATAGACCTCTCAAACATAGAGAGTCAAACCCTTGAGAAATACCTTGAATTGAGGCAAGAAATGAACCCCTACATGCTAAATCACACTGAGATAAAACAAAGGATAGTGGTGGCGGCTTGTATACAAACCAACATAAAAAGTCAAAATTCATGAGACTGTGCTAGAATTTAGCTACTCGATTTCTCTTCATCGAAATGCTAGAGTTCAGAGCCATAATCAAATAATGCTGGGGGAACCTCTCATATGTTTTTAAAATGTGGAGTCAAATGAGTGTATGGGAACAATGAGAAGAGGTCACTTCACATTTACACTGCTTACCATACAACAATCCGTTTGTTTAAAATTCTGTGTGCCATTATTGATAAATGATATGTGTCTTGTCCTTCTTGAAAAAGTTAGGGGATAGGGTTAGTGCCTAGCTTTCCATGGATGATTAAGTTATCGATTTTGATTGTAATGGCTTGGTTAGCATAAGTATTAACCAAGGTATTATTCTCCCAAAAGACATGCTAGAGGTTAACCATGGAGAAATTTTTTGATTCCTACTTTACACACTATAGACTTTAAGCCAAAAAAGCATCAAATGGAGAAGTGTTCAAAACAATGTCCCTTATTACATTCTTAAAATCTCCCACCACATTCAAAATTCAGACACTACAATTAATGGTAATATTTGAACTTTTCTATAACACATAGGATTCAACCTAATTATTTGACAAGTTAACAAAGCCTAAATAAATGTAATTTCAACTATTCCTCTAAAATTTATAATAACCTCCTACACCTATTACCACAACAAATACGACTCTTAAATAGTAAACACACTAAAATTATAATTTTTTTAATAATTTTTCTAAATTAGTTTATATGACGGGATCATTGTATATAACATGATAAATGTTACAAATTTTGTCATTATAAGAAATAAATACATCTTAATAACTACACAAAACCAATTTTCTTAATATATATACAAATATAATTTTATTTGAAATAAAATAAAATTATAATTTTTTAAATTAAAAAACACACTAAATTATAATAATTAATAAATAATAATTTAATAATACATAAAAATAAAAATAACACTTTTAAAAAAAAAAATTCATTCAACTATTAACTAATAATAATATGAAAATATCACTTTATAATTAAATATATAATATATATATATTACTTAACCCTTTTTTTCAAAACAATGATGGTTTCATTCATACATCAACCTACCTTTATGATAACTAGATGATTCTTTAACTATCAATATAATTGGCCAATAAAGATAAATTCAAAGGACTGTGAAGATCATTTAAAAGTGAAAGTGATCTCTAATAGACTATCCCCAACTGATGTTATATTAACTTTTGACGTGGATGTCAATGCTATAGTTATATAAGATAATGCATTGATTTATAACACTCGGAAGGTTATCCCGTGCCTCGCTATTATATAAAAGATAACGATTTTGACTTAGAAGACTGGATAGCTAGACTTATCATTTGGCAGTGTAATTTTTATATAGTTTGAGTGGATTTAATAGTTAAGAGTATGTTTTTTTAAGAAGTTTAAAATGAAAAGGGTTGAATATGCATGTGTAACTTAGCACGAAGGTAGGTTCCTTGTCCTACAAACAAGGGCGTTGTAATACACCAATTTAGTGGTGACCTTAAAATTGGATAATAATAATAATAATAAATATAGTTATTATAACTATAACTATTTTTGTATATATAAGATTATTTTTGTGCATCATAGTTATTTATTACTTGATTTGGTATTGTGAAAACCATGTAACATGCTTATCATATTTTTGGTAATGGATTTCCTCAAAAATTTATTAACCATCCAATCTTCAAACATGTAAAAAAAAATTAACAACAATAGAAAAGATTAATTGAATTCATCAAACTAAATGCGTCAAATTAAAATTTTCATTTTTTTATAAAATACACTCTCAAACAAAAAATATTAATATTTTTACAAATTTTATGTGTTCAAACAATAAATAAGGTGTTCAATTCAACAAAGCAAATTTTGTTAAAAAAAAATATTAATATTTTTACAAATTTTATGTTCAAACAATAAATAAGGTATTTAATTCAACGAAGCAAATTTTGTTTGATCACAATGGTAGATGACAATTGCATTTTCATGTTCTTATAGAGATTTTTATTTATTATCCAATTGTTTTGTTATATGCATTTAATGTGATTATTTCTATATTCATGAGAAACAACATTTTACATTATATTTTTGTACATTTTTGTTCAAGTAAAAGAGATATGGAAATATTTAGTGGGCATCTATAACAATGTTTGTTCAAGTATGCAAGATCATGGTCATTATGCAACCATGTTTTAATATGTTTTAATTTATTTTTTTTCCTTGATGATGGACATAAGACTATAAACCAAATGCAAAGCTTCCTACACAAATTAAATTATTTATATAATGCTAACAAAAAACATCAACTTATAAATAATATGTTTTAACAAAAAACATCAACTTATAAATAATATGTTTTAATTTATTTATTTTTCTTGATGATGGACATAAGACTATAAATCAAATGTAGAGCTTCCTACACAAATTAAATTATTTATATAATGCTAACAAAAAACATCAGCCTATAAAAATGGTTAATAACAACTTGATGATATCCACAAAATTTTAAAATAAATAAAAAGATTATTTAATAAAAGAAATATAAATTAAGTATACAAATATATAATAAATTAATTAAATTTTATATAATTATTTTAATTTTCATTTTCAAATTCAATAAAACATATTTCTTATTTTGTTTTATATATTTAAGTTAAATAATATTTTTAAAATGGATTATTTATTTTAACATTTAAATAATTTTTTTTCATCAAAACGATGTATTCATATAATTTAATTTTCAATAAAAATATTGTTGACTGGTTGAGAGGAATTTAAATCAACAAATAAATTACTCTCGGTTTAAGGTAACTCAAGTGATGATTAGTCATGGAATGAAATTCCATCTTAGATTCAATCTGAGAATCTAACCAAACTTACAAAAAAAACATAAATAACTAAAAATTTAACATTTCTTTACATTATTTAAACAAAAAATATTAATTAAAAAAAAATATATATATATATAATATATATATATATATATATATATATTACTATTTTCCACATACCCATCACCCATGGATGGACAAATTCCATTCTGAATATATGTCATTCAAACGTAGTGCTTGAATATTTCCTCGAGAATAATGATTCAATGGATAACTAAATGTGGGCGAAGGCATGGTTGTAGAAATGAGTATTGTTTCAGCGATTCCAACTAAGCATATGTTTGGGTGGGAGTTTAACTCACTGCATCCTTACAACATTTTCTAGAGGTTTAGACAAATGTGGAGCCACGGATATCGTAATAATTAATCGGGTTCAGCCTATCAACCGTCGTACTTTTGAACAAGTGTGAATCGTCATTCTTTTGAAGAACATGTGTGAACCGTCATACTTCTGAAGCACTGGTACGAGACGCCGCTAGAAATTAAAGCAGAAAACAATAAAGAAAATCCAAAGCAAGGACGTTCATGTGAATAGAACTAACAGCGGACGTCATCCCTCGACAAATGGAGTGGGAACGCAGTGGGGATGACGTCCGCTAAAAATCAAAATACAAAACCATAGTAAACATTCTTAAAAAAAATACGATAGATTTAATGTCTTTTGGGTGATCTTATATGTAACTGTAAAACAATAATAAATAAAAGGGAGACAGTTCACTCTATTAAACAAAGGATTAATGAACGTACCTGGCTGACCTTAAACATGGGAGAACCAAGTCCTCTACACTGGTTGAACATGTGGAGAAGACTAATTATCATGTTTGTATTGAGGAAGCCCAAGTGATTGCTAAGGTTGCGCATTTTCATCGCCGGAAATTTAGGGAAGCCATTGAAATCGAAAAGAGGCCTTTTAATCTCAATAGGGATGATGGGTGGAAGAGTAGTAATTGTTGGATCCTTGCCCTTTCTTCCTAGTCACATCTCCCCCCTGCTTGTTCGCCCCCCGCCTCTATTAATAACTTAAACTAAAAAAAATCCCCCTTTCCTTTTTTGCCCTTATCCTAACTAACTGATTTGTTTCTCTTTAATTTTAAAAGTTTCCCAAAAATCTTTAATGATATAATATTACTTTCTACAATTGTTTAATAATATTTAATTTAAAGATAATGATAAAGCAATACTATTGACTCATATTAAACATTAATAATATTACCTTTGTCATAACTAACTAAATGAGTTAATATTATAAGATTACTATCTAGATTTATAATAGAAAGTTTATTACTATAATAATATTACAATTATACTTAATATCATTATATTAAAGCATTTATGACTCATTATAAATAAATATTAATATTATACATATCATTAAGATTTACTCGTAAGAAATATTACTAGCAATTGTCCCAAAAGGTACAAAGAGAGGCCGATAGGATTATTATATTAGAATTGTTGAATTTTTCTAGAAGAGTTAATTGGTTACCTAGCCCTGCAATGCCACAAAAGCAAAGAAGTAGCAAATATAAACGCTAGTGTTCCACAGTCTCGACTGCGCAAACCAATCATTGCCATCTGAAAAATCAAGAAAATAAAGACGATGACCAGTTAAGGAGATGGTAGTGACCCTTTTTCTGGCGTTCTTCGGCCGCCTTTCGCCTAGGAGGCTTCATGCTCACACACATAAAGAAGAATGTCGACTTAAATTCACATAGTTACACACAATTTCTTTAAACTAAAAGTATTTTCACATAGTTAATTCACTTTTCAACATTTCATCATTTTACACCATCTTCAAATTCATTGTGCATGTACCTCTAATCATTCTTCCAAATTAACATATTGTTTTTTTCTAAATTTACATTTTCACTAAGAGGCCATGAAAAACTATCATCAACTTACCCCGACGCAACATTAAACTATGAACCATACTAAAATTAAAGTATATTATATCAAAACTATATTAAACTTTAATTGAATTATCTTGAAACTATATTAATTAGCTATATATATATATGGTTATATATTTGATTATCTATGAAAATAGTATAAACATATTTTTTTGATGTTAAAAGGAGTGTGGGAAAGAACAACAATCGAAAGTCTTAAAATTACAAATACCAAAATGATTATAAATATCAAAATTAACAAGCAGAAATCTATCTTAAGTATGGATCTAACATGGGCCTATAGGGATCAAATTTCTTCCCATGAAACTTTTTTAAAGCGCAAAATACAATGTGTTATTTTTCATTGTTTAAATTGTATTTTTGAATGCTAATTAGAATATATATAACCAAATAAAAAAATTAATCATATATATTTATATTATATTATATTATGGAATTGATATCCAAAAAATTGTTCAAATAAATTTTCAAATAATTTATTTATTTATTATTAAATTAATTTTAAAACAATATAATATTTATCTAATTCACACTCAACATCTAATTCACACTCAAATTATCTCATGTATGAATTATGAATTGAGGCCAGCATTAAACACTCAACTGAACATCATTAAATCATTAACAGTGTTACATCTGTGTAGATATACCTTTTTACACACCCCATTAAAACCATTTGGCACAAGAGGGTGCCTATCAATGCAATCTTCAGTTGGGCTATCCATACAGTGTCTTTCTTAAAGAAGAGAGAATGTCACTGATCATTAACTTAAATTTATTAAATTTAAAATGAGAAAGCTCACGAGATTAAGATTCTAAATAAATATCAATCCTCAATGTAAAATAAAGAAAAAGAATATTAGATGTAAAATAAAGGGAATATTTTTTATTAGATAGATGTGATATCTTGACTAATCAGCTAAGTTTTTTAAACAAAAATGAAATGATGAAACGCATATTCCAAAATACGACGTCCACCAACTCTTGCATAAAATTTGTATATAATAAAACCACCCACTCTTGCATAAAATTTGTATATAATAAAAGGGATATTTGACGATCAACAAATTTTCGTTTGACGGAAAGGTAAAGTTGAAATTCCACACCTGTAACCTGCTATACTTCTGGTATACTTCGATGGTTCTTTGCTCGTTCCTTATACTGGGGGGTACATGAAATTCTAAAGGAACTGGAATATATCACCAAGGTAAGGCATGTGCATGTGCGGCCATTGAGGATGCCAAGTCCTCCTAATTTACAAATGAAACATAGTCGAGCAAAGGGCTATTGCTCCGGTCCCTACCCTAACCAGTAATTACTTTCTATACGGTTGTCAAGGAGATGCAACATCGTCGAAGACCGACACTCGTGAAAAATTCTGGCTTGGTGCGTTCACGGTGAATACCAGATCTCTCATTGTCAGGCCCCCACTTCATTTCGGCCAGCACACTTTGTCCGAGGCGACCAATGTCCATTTTCTATCATGTTGCACTCCTTTCCATAGAAACTATCAGAAGAGACCCACTAAGTCTTTATACATGGATTTTGGATCTAGTAACCTCGAAAGCTTGTAGACCAGTAAAGCTTGGTAGCCTTCCTCGGTCACCAGCTGTTCATTATGACCTTCCTGAATTATGCAAGTTTGTAGAGCTTCCATCTGCTCCTCCAACCTTCGTTTCTCTTGGAAGATATGTTCAAATTCTAACTTGTTCCACTGCTTGACTCTTAGTTTTAGTTCCTTTAACGTTAACTGCATTGTATGCATTAGAGAACTACCTGTAACCTCGATCTCCTTCCACCAACCCTCAAGTTTCGCCAAAAAGATAAGGTGTTGAACCCAAAATCTTTCAAAGTGGAATGGGCGGTTATGGTGGAGTATTTTCAAATCAATGACTAGATGGATTGGCCAACGATACAGACACATGCATGGAAGATTCATTGCTTCCATGAAGAGGTCGCATTCCAACAAGTCTTCAATAAGGAGGAAACTACCTAGCCTGCAAGCAATCTGGTGTTTAACTCCTATCTGGTTATTTCAAGTGTGCTTTCCATTCATTGTATCAACCTCTACAAGTTTTAAATCCTAGATCAAGTCTTGAAAAATGAATGACGTAGGCTCCAAGCGTTGGATCCCACCTTTCTTCTCCTCTAGGCTCCAAATCATATTGAAATTTCCGCCTAAAATACAACCCTCTCCCTTGGTTTGACATTAGAGCATCTTGATCTCATTGATAAATCATTCTTTCCCATTTGGGGCTTTCAGATGTTTTGACAAATTTCTTTGGAGCGGGCTGCTCACAAGAATCCTTTGTATAAACTCAAAACCTGCCTTTGCATTCCCGAGAGCCTTTGCGCAGGCGCCATCAATGACATTTTCTATAAATTATGGTGGCGAAGACTAAAAGCTGCATAAAACCAGCTACCAACCAAGATTTCATTAAAGCCGAGAGAGGAATTAGGATTCCTAACGATTTTTCATTAAATCTCAGCAGGATGGAGACGAATATGAGATAATGGTAAAAGAATGGGAAAAAGCAGTGAAAATATCTTCAAGAGTGACATAAAAGAATGGGAAAAAGCAATAAAAATATCAGCAGAACTCGGAAGTGAAAAGAAGGTAACTCAATCAATATTTGGAAAAAGCAAGTGACATTTCAAATCAATGGTTGAAAGTGTCTCCCTATTGAACGGAGCAAGGTAAAAATGTTGACGATTGTTGATGCATAGGAAGGCCTATCGGCCTAAAAATATCTTAAAGAGTGACATAAAAGAATGGGAAAAAGCAATAAAAATATCAGCAAATGAAAAGAAGGCAACTCAATCAATATTTGAAAAAAGCAGTGACACTTCAAATCAATGGTTGAAAGTGTCTCACCTGATAGAATGGAGCAGGGTAAAAATGTTGACGATTGTTGATGCATAGGAAGGCTTATCTGCCTAAATATTATACATTAAATTATGATTACCCTCATTATAACTAACTGTAAGGAGTTAATATTAAACCATTATAGGATTAATATTTAGATTTGAATAATATGGTTTGGCTAATTTTTTTTTTT
>APFE030731293.1:58753-258402 GCA_000404065.3 Pinus taeda
AAAAAAAAAAAAAAAAAAAACAAATTTTAAAATAATCAAATAAAAAAAAAAATCTCCCACAAAATTTCAATCTCTAAAAGTGTGATGCTTTTGGTGTGTCACAATTAAACACAGACAGGGAGGTGTATGTTACTGCTCAAACTAGCAGAGGACATAAAAAGAACTCCTAAAGGGGCAATTGCTAGATCAAAGGGCAACGATGGAGGCTTAGTCCACTATCACCTCAACTAGACTCCCTACTCTTTACAAACTTTCACTGATGGGAGGAGACCCGGTATATATAAAGTCACTTGTGAAGGATGAATCAACCAATGGATGTGAAGTGACCTTAATAATCCTTTTCCTAGAATGGGGTTAAGAATAAAGCTTACTTGCTTGTTAAGCAAGGTATAAACATTTCTAAGATAAGGAGGTGAGGATTTGAAGGTTAGGTTAGAGGAATATGCCTTATGAAGGAGTTTCCCAATCCTAAAATCCCTATTGGACTTGACTTCCCGAATGGTTATTGAATATTTGATTTTTCAAGGTGTGGGACCACACAGGACCAAGTGGACCTAGACTAGGTTAAGGGGGGGAGAATCTAGCAACCAATGATGTTCTTAACCCAGACAAGGAAGGGGAAAGGATCAAAGCAATAATTTCCACTTAAAGGTGTCAAATTGGTCTTATGAGGCACTAACCTAGGCCACACTAGGGAAAAGTTTGATCTCAAAGCTAGGGCTTGGATTATCTCACAACTCCACCATTGGAATGGCTTCAAAATTGGAGGAGGCCTTAAGGACACACTAGCACAGTAGAGGCTAGGAGATCGAACTTTTTCATGGGCTATTTTGTCGAGAAAATGATGCGTTAGGTGACCCAACTAGGGTAGACCAAGAAGAGAGATGGAAAGGTGAAGAAAAGTATTCTTTGAGTGATCATCTATTGGAGGACCAGTGCCTTAATACTTGGGGAGAATGGAGTCTACGAGAATAATGAAAAAGGAACTTGTATTTCGGTTAAGGAGGCCTTAAGGACTTCTTCACTTAGCCTCTAGGGCAAGAGGAAGAAACCTCAAAGCTTTTATACTTTGCTTGGAAAAAGAGATGGCTTATCAAGATAAATTCTCTGATGGAATTATCCCTAGGATATTTCATTCACATAGATGGCCCAAACATTGAGAGATGTTATATAGAAACAATAATTCCACAAATTTTTAGTTATGGAATGCAACAATTAACCCTTATTATAGAAAAATCCCATTCAATGGATATGAAAAAAGTAAAACAAGAATAGCATTAAAAGTGTGTACTGACATGTAATAGAACATATCCAACCATCAACAATTTGACAATAAAGAAGCTCCAAGATAAAATACTCCAATCCAAACATCAAAATTCATCCATGCTCCAATTTTCCATCCAAGAAAAAGTGTGAAATTCTCTAAAGAGAAGAGAGACCCAATCCAAAGTGATGATGCTAAAATGAACTCACATCACTTGTATTCATACACTTCTAATGAGTTTGATTTAGCTAATTAGGCCTACATTAGCCCCAAAAATAGAATAGTGTACTAATAACATAACTTTTGGTGACAAGTCCACCAAAATAGCTCATAAATGAAATAACATGCCTCTCAAGAGTTCAAATAATAAACAATACATGTAATAGGGCCCTCCAAGAGGCTTGATGAGGTTCATAGGTGCCATAATGAAGAATAGGACCCTCAAAAGTGATGGACAAAGGGGTGGCCCCTTGTTCTCCAAACAACAAACCTATGGTGCTCCTAGTGGGTGTGGGGGCACAATAATAACCTCATGGGTCTCCAAATGAGTCGAAGATACTTGTAAACCATATGTAAGGACTTAGATGATGGTGTAGGTGATGCCACATCATCCTACAAGTCTTTGGTCAGCTGCCAAGTGCATGGTACATCTGTGGGGCTGGCTAGGTAAAGGTGAACCAGGTGCATCTTCCTCGTCCAATAGGTGGATCTCGAGCCAATCTCCGAACATCTATGGGGATCCATGGAGTGTTTTCTACTAATTTGGAGGCACGTGGATCTCAACACACACCCTACATGTGCCAACGTAGCCCTCTAGAGGATTAGGACTCAGTATAAGGAGACCAAACCCAAGATGGAGACCATATGCAATCTTGCATAAGATCCAATGGGTCCCTTAGCCTTCCAGTATAATAAGTCATCAAGGAAATTGAGTAAAAGACCTTAAAAACCATGGACCACAAGTGGGGACTTCATAATGGCCTGCGCTTCCATAATGGGCTTTGGCATGTGCTAATGTCTCCAAACTCCAAATGGGGTTAACCAAGTATCCCATTAGGTCGTTTCTACTTTTAAATGGGATAATATGCCCAATGTACATCGTTTAAAAGGTGGTGGTATGTGATGAAGAGGTGAATGGAGTGGGGGAAGAGAAGGGGTAGCCCTCAGCCACATGCTAGGGTACAAGGGTAGCCAGTAGAAGGGAAGCCCACGCTTGGGTATATAATGTATAAGAGGGAGAAATCGTGGTACATGAGGTGCCCCAACTTTGATTTTCCCACCCTTATTGATATGTCTTTTACCTTTTTATGATTTTTCTTTAATTAGTTGCTTGGGGCTCAAAGGCAAATAACATGATGTGTGAGATATAGTAATGGATACCCCCTTTTAAGGTAGGGTGGTTCATTGTCCACCAAGGGTTGGGACAATCATGGATTCCTATACAATGAGGAGGCTCATAGAAACTGTAAGAACCAAGGTGATGGCCATGATTATGGGGTAGAGTTCGTGTGTTGGTTTTTGCCCAAGTGTTAAATGTGTTTGTCCCGACCATCTTTTGTATTTTGTGGTGCGTTTTTCTGTTGAATATGGCCAATTTTTCTCGTGCTTTTCTTTTTAGTTGCATCAGCCTTTGGGGCATCATTCCAAGCCTGACCCAAGGTGTGGGCAAGGGGAAGGGGAGAGTTAGCCCTATGTGGAACCAGTGGAGGAATGTGGACCCAGGTGGGATAAATGATGAATGGGGTAATAATAAGTGGAAAGGGGGTGCTATATGTGGATGAGGGAGAGGGACAATGCAACCAAAATCAAGGTTTCCCATGCAATACCATCCCTAAATCCAAATAGGCAGTAAAAGAGATCCCACGGGACTAGAATCCAAGGTTAATCACCCAAAGGGGACTAAGGGACAAGAGCATATAACTAGCTCATTATTTATGCTGAATCCCCCCATTAATACATGCCCATAAGTGTCCGTGATAAGAAAACTACAATATTTAGGTTTGGGAGGCCCATCTTCAAACATACGATCATGGCAGATGTGTGAGGGACCACATGGCTCACTCAACTAGCGGAGAAATGGCACAATGAGCTAGTTGGTGGTTGCAAGGGATTGTTGGCTGCTTGCTGAGGACCATCCTGAAGGAAAAAAATTATCCTGGGGAGATCACCCACAAAATGGTGTGTAATAATTCCCTAACTAATACAAATATATGTGATACCAAGCAAAGTGATAGATAAAGTTCATAAAGGTCATAACCATAGTTGCATTGAAATTCCCTTTTAAAAATAATCAATTTAAAGGAAATATCATAAAAATTCCAAAGTTCGAATATCACCTTATCAATATTTAGATAAAATATCAATGATATTTAAACTAAAAACTATGTTTATCATATACTTTTTTTTGGGTAAATTTTATTAGTTGTAACAATTGAATTTACATAAAGGATTACAAAAAAAAATAGGCTAGTCTCTCACAGGGGAGGCCGAACCATTGCCAAAAAAATACTCACCTTAGGGAGGAGAGAGACATATGAGAACTAAAAAATACTACAAAAATCGGATTGACACTAAGATACCAACCTAACTAGCCTTGTACAAAGTAGTTGCGAATATAAAATCACAAACCAAAACCATATCATAATCAAGGTAAGGGGTTGGAATTAGAGCCTTCAATTAGCATAGGAGTTGTTGGATCCACTAGAGGTCTTCTTGTTGCTAGGGGAATGCTTAGATGTTGCTCTATACTCTCCATCCTTTGGCCAAGATCCCTCAAATGCCTATGCAAGTGATCCAAGGATTGAAGAATGTCCAAATGAGATTCATGTTGGTCTAGAAGGTGCCCCGACAACAATTTAATTTTCCAATACATATCTACTATCTATATGTATTGGTTAAACCAACCCTCATATGACTAGTATTTGGGATCTAATTTGTCCACTCAGCCATAACTTTTGTGTCTAAGAGGGAGGTTCTATGAGAAGAGGCTTCCCCCTTCGACCTAAAAAGTTCTTCCTATAAATGGATAAGATTGAGCTCCCAATATAGAGAGGAAAAATCCTTAATTCAATGTTTCAGATGAGTATGTCCCTAGCGGGCTCGCTCTTGATAATATGTGGCCCCCATTCTGACTCGAGCCTATTGTCGTGGCATGGAGTACCAAGCACCTAAAAACACAAATTCAGAACATGTTCCACACTGACCAAGAGAAGCTGTATAGACACGAGGCCGCCTCAATCTATTACAACCAGACACCAAGAGATGGATGGCACAATTACCTACTAGATTGAAAACCTTTCTAGATAGACCCGTTTAGTTAATTTAGTGTGTCCTAAATTGCTACATAAGTTATCAATCCGTGAGTCATAAACTGATGAAGTGTGGCGCACTGTATGTGCAAGACAACCTCTTTCTTACTTTATTGTTTTCAGTTTTTATCTTGTTTTTGGGGTTTTGTCTTTGTTGGCCTCCTAAAGTGTTTAATACAAATGGAAATCCTAGTCTAAGTTTTCAAGAATTCTTCTAAAGGTCAAGTATGGATGTAGAATTGAAGACAAGGTTTATGCCTCTTATGGTAATTTCCAAACTTAGCACTTCAAAGATCTCAAAACATGTTATTTATAAAATGAGAACTTGAACAAAAGTGTAAACATACAGCTACATAAATCAAGCAAAAGATAAAGTATTGAAAATGAGGTTACTATCTCTGTTGTCCATCTAATTACAGAAATAAAATCTAAACTACTGCATTCAAAACCAAAAAGAATAAAGAAGCTAGAAACTAGTCACTGATTTCACCCATAATCGCAATATTTCGTCAATTAACTTCTAAAACGGGGTTAAGCTAAAGACACCGGAACTATCATCATATGGCATGAAAGAATGACATTTAAACTATCTACTTGCAAACTAATGAAAACAAAATCAATTACCTCACCTACAATCACAATAGAACGCCAATTAACTTCTAAAACGGGGTTAAGCTAAAGGCACCAGATATATCGTCATGTAGCACAAAGAACTGATATCTAAACTATCTACTTGCAGGCTAATGAAAGAAAAATCAAATTACTTCACCTATAATCACAATAGCTCGCCAATTAACTTCTAAAACAGGGTTAAGATAAAGGCATCGGAGATATCGTCATATAGCCTGAAGAACTGATATCTAAATCATCTAAAAGCAGTAAACAAATCTCATTAAAATAAAAGCATAACAACTGGAATTAAAAGCTAAAGTTCAACAGAGGAAGCAAGTCTCAGATCACCACTTGATGCAAAAACTATATGAAAAAGCTCAAGCATAACCTATCCTGAAATGCACTAATCAGTGTTAGTGGAAAATATAGCAATGCTGCAAAATCATGTACAGAAGTAAAAACGATTAATACCATAAACAAATAATGAGAAATGTACAGTTGAAATAAAATATATATATATATATATGCATAAAAACTATACAAAACGAAAGGAGAAACCTCAGCCAGCAGGGGCCCTCTGCAAAACCTTGGATTAATACGTTGTCACTTCAAACCACGCTTTAAACAGTCATAAAAGAAAACAAAGTTCTTGTATTATGAAACAGAGGATATGTCTCTTGGTTACAACAGAAAAATAATGCTAAAACAACAGTATCAAGACTAACCACTTGTGTTGCAAACGCTTATACTTATAGAGGAAATAGGCAACTGTCTTTTGGAGAAAAATCTTTAGCAATGGACACGTGAACAAGTCAGAATCCGGAAGTTCAGCCTCTAGGTTTCCATAAACATTAAATCTACGCAAAGTGGAAGTTATATTGCGTTATGGAGATGGCTTGCAGATAACAAAAATGGATCCATGAACCCAGGAATGGTTTCGGACTTTTTCACGTGCTGGAACAGATTCCTAGTTGACGTAGGACTCTCTGTTGACCATCCTTTGACCGATGCCTTTCTTCACGAATTCGGCTAAACAAATAGGACCTTGGCCATGTGTGGATCATTTCTGAGCTGCCCATGTGCTTCGTTTCTCCTGCCGACACCTGTAACCTATAGAATAATGAAAACAACTGCGGAATTGCAAGTCAGCTGCAGAAAGTGGCTACATTCCGTAGCTGATGAACAAAATCTAAATCAAATAGCACACATAAGGATATAGTTTGAAAATCACTTAAATGCACTCCTAGAATCAATATGTTACAACTTTTGATAGCTTATGAGGCACTAGTATGGGAAAATAGAAGAGAAAAGGTTTAGGAAAGTATGTAGAAGAGAGGTAGTGATTTAAATGAGTATGTCCCTAGCAGGCTCGCTCTTGATAATATGTGGCCCCCATTCTAACTCGAACCTATTGTCGTGGCATGGAGTACCAAGCACTTGAAAACACAAATTCAGAAAATGTTCCACACTGACCAAGAGAAGCTCTATAGACACAAGGCCGCCTCAATCTATTACAACCAGACACCAAGAGATGGATGGCACAATTACCTACTAGATTGAAAACCTTGCTAGATAGACCCAAGTGTAAATATGAAATTGATTCCCATGACCACCAACAATCTTTCCAACACCAAACGACACATTGAAGGATTGCCACCGTGCACTCAAAGGAGACACCCTAACACTACCCAAGGGAATGAGAGACACCAGTGGCGCTGCTCGAATGAGTGATATGATACCAATAACAAAGTTTACATACTTCACACACTAGGAACCCGCCTTCCACCAAGCCTTAGGCTGTCTACGAGACCAACATAGACTCCATGTGGTCACAAGGTCGACACAACCAAAATGAAATGAAGTGATCAAACTCACTAATAGAAAAATCCTAGACATAACTAAGATAAGAATTGAACACCCTCAGCCTCCAAAACCTCACCTAATGACCAACCTTCAGGTGACGAGCAATCCAATGAAAGAACCCAACAACCACAATACCCTAGCCAAAAGGAAGGAGCAAAACTAGAACCACTAAATGAACTAAATAATTGTAACCACGAACAAAGTAAATGGACCAAAATAGAAAGTAGATATCACCTTACAAGATAAAGGGAGAACTCTAACTTATATGCCATGGATAAGAAGGAAATAATAGCAATATATTCCCATGCACCAGATTTGAGCTAGAGTTATGGAATACCATTACTAAAGCGCTAAACATAATTACCTCTTTCCAAAGGAGTCTGCCAAGCCTCAGGGCAAGATATGTCCACTCACTAATGAGCTTGCAACGGGGTGAATAGTTCCTCGTCGTAACATTTTCACTCATGGTTGCTCCCATCTCAATGCCATGCATTCCTTATTCCTCTGCCTACATTGGAATTTCTTACTGAATACTGATTTCCTCCACCCACTACCAAGAACCCTGTCTATGATTGGAAATTTAACAGCATAGACAACATCATAATGGCCTCCTTCTCCACACACATAACTCTTTCGATCATACCACCGTTTCGTCCCTTCATATGCTTCTCTTGAAAGCCTATTAATGTTTTGCTTGACAACATTGACACTTATTGGGGGCACGTTGCCACGTCCCATTGCTCATTAGCTAGGTGGGGTAGTGGCAACCCGCACCCCCAACTCAAACATTACCTCATCCAAAGTATGTTTCTCATACACTTTTATTTTTTTATTTTTGTAAGATTGGCAACAATGAGGCTACATCATGGTCATGTTCGAGAATAACACTCGAATAGGGTGGGGAATTGAACGGTGACTTAACATTTAGGAGTGCCTTAACAATGCACCTGATCACCGTCTATCCAAGACCCCTAGACATATTTCTCATACACCTAACTCACTAATGTAAGCCTGATAATTAAAAATATATATATATATAATGAATTAAATTGACTAAAAAAATATGTAATCATTACTATAAGGGATGATTACTTTCCTTTAATTAATAAATCACAAATAAATAAAGGTAATTCATCGATAATAATAAATAATTAACTAAGAATATCATTACGTTACCATATTAACAACTTAATTATTAAAATTAAATACATATGAAACTTAATTCTATATAAAATTGAAATTATTATAAATGGACTTCAAATCTTTATACATCGTAACACTTATCCCCGAGTTGTTATTTTGTTTGAAAAAATCTTACCATAGCAGGTTGATTTTCTAGTTATCCCTAAGTTTTGTCATCGTCTCTAACACCTTGTTTAGAATGAGAATATGGTTTGGCTCTTTTTTTGTTGGTGTAAATATTACTTTATATTACTATTAATAACTGAGGGAGTTACATACACTTTTACATCGGAAAGTTTTAATGGCTTTGTTAGCTCCATAGTGGACAAAATTCTCCATTCCATATACTAAAAAGTGGTCCATATTAGACATTAGTATTGACCCAGAAGAAACTAGGGTGTCTCACAATAAGATTCAAACTTCTAATCAAACATCCTTTACAAAAATAACATAAGATAACATAAGATAGTTATAAACTAACATAAGGATGCCACAAACAACAAACTAGACACAACACATAGTAGCAAGAACTGAGATAAACATAGACTAGTTAAGGATGATAATTGTCGATCCTAGAGAGCCAACATCATGGGATTTATTCTCCAGTAAGGTTGAATTTGTAGTGATAGTGTTGAGAGGAACTAAATTAATCATTGCATCCTCTTCCTCATGTCAATTGGATCTAGTATAAGAGTCTGAAGCTATATACCTTTCCATTCGATTGAATTTTACCACTATGTTGTCCAAGTTATATTTAATGTCCTGCATGATGCACTTGATTTCTTCCTGGCCTGTAAAGAGTTTGTAATTACTGACTTGTTTATCACGGATGACCATGCTAAGTAGTGTATCCATTTGGAAATGGTGGGTGATTGAGTGCAGAAAATGGAGGCGTCTTTTCCTAAATTTTCCCAGATCTGGTACCCATTTGAGGTAATCTCCACTAATCTCGAAGTCATTAAAATATTGGCAATCGCCAAATTCCTTGGCTTCCAACTTCAGGATTTCTTTCCTGACCTCCAGAGGAGCAACTTCAAAGAAGTTCACTACAAAGTCCCATTCAAACAATAATCGGTGCTTGGGGGAAGAAGACCTTTCCATTGTCATTGTCTCGACACCATGTATACCTTGTAAACAAAATAAATGACTATTGTGACTAACGAATGGGAAATGATTCCAACATTATGATAGAGGGAAATAACCTCGACCGAGATACTGACACGAAAATTGACTACAAAGGAGGGTAGTAAAATGGAGGACTAATGGGTTAAGGGTGATGTAAAAGAACCCTTATGGCGCAAGTGAACATATGACTGGGTGAGCATATAACACTCCTTATGATTTTGAAAGATGACGAGAACCCTTATAACTGTATGGACATTATGCACATGGGAGTTTTAAGACCCAATTTAAAAACCAAATCGAGAAAGTCCCTAAATACCAAACCCCACATACAAGCACTAAACAATTGAAGGATACTCTAAGTTGGGTATGTGCTTTGTAAGGAAGCCAGAGAAAGTATGACAGCCAATTCAAAAGACAAGCCATACCCCATGGTGTGCAATAACAACACAAAGAACATGGAGAAAGACTACCACCCTAAAACCCTAAGCGCTGATGTGGTCGACGACTAAAGTGAACACAAAGTTTAAGCAAAGGGAAAAGGGAGCAGCATGGAAGAGAATGACCTTGAAACAATGTCACGAGCTAGTGTTCTACCCACCATACCAGAGCGAACACCAATTCCATAATGTGACAAGCGACAACTTTGTTAATAAAAAAACCTCTTGAGCTCCAACACCTTGCTAACAGTATGGGTAATTTATACTATACCTTCAACAAGGGAAGCCTGGTGAGGGAAGGGGAGATAAACTTATGGGAAACACACGACGAAGCCCATGTGTCCCAGGTAGATCCAAGAATCACAAAACCAACGCAGAAGCACATGATGAAACCATTAATGTGATAAATTTTCTTGTCAGGTAAATCTTGAGTGATGACCAATCTGCCATGAGATGAGGTCTCCATATTCGCAGGGATAGAAGGAATGAACAATGTGACAATCCAGGGTGTATGTAAATGCATAGCTTGAACGTTAGACAAATAATAGGATGGTGTCGAACTAGGTGAACTCCTATACCGAGAACCCACTCACGCCACGTGATTGCCATGCGAGATCGACTTACGAGGGCCCAAGTCGACTTACGAGGGTCACCAAAAGTTGTGTCGTGGGGAGGACAAGCGCGAAACAAATTAATATGGTGATTAAATGGTGTTATAATTAAGTGTGTCTGTCAGATTAACATCTCCTCCTTTGTCGATAAATGCTCGGCAACGAATCATCCCCATCAAAGACAGAATATGATTAGGCTTGTTGAGAAGGATTTTATTTATATGGATATTCTAATCAATGGTTACAACACTCTATGATATGATAAAACTATTTATTTATTTTATATTTTTGGGTTAGAGTAAGGTCATATATTGTATTTATTATTCATGAATGATTTTAAATTTAAGTTTTTGTATTTATTATAAATGATTTCAAATTTGTTAAGTTTAAAAAAAATGTATTAAATATTTATGTTTATGTTAGAGCGAATATTTTTATTTTTTATTTATTTATTTTATTTATTTATTTATTTGAATTAGACTATTCTATTATGTACAAGAAACCAAAATACAATTACATTCAAGCTGACAGAGGGATCCTACTGCCAGAGATAATGGCAGAGAGGATCAACCAGGTGTTGCTAGAAGACAGACTGCCTATTGCATGTGCTTGAGACCCAGAAAATTTCCCACGCGGGGGAGAACCATACTAACAGTCTCGCCATCCACCAAAACAGAGGACCATACCCATATGTTGAAAAAAATTCCCACGCAGGGGAGAGCCAAAATGGCCTTTTTTCCCATCCCCAGCACGGAGGACCTGACTCCCAAAATAACCAACTCATAAACATTGAGACACGTATACAGAATGACCTGCCTAGACAAAACAACACGTAAGCAACCAAAGACAAGTGGACAAAGAAACCTGACCGAAGAGACCATGAGCCAAAACCAGAACCAAGCAACAGAGACTGAATCACAGTGGCGAGCTATTCCTCCGGCTCCTCCTCCACGATTGGACAAGGTCTGTAATAATCCTCGTCCTGCGTCATGGTTTCAGCTTCCCCGACCGCTGCAGGTTGACGCTGGCTGCTGTCCTTATGTGGATTCGGCAAATCTGCAGCTTTGCCTTTATCTGCCTGGGCCAAATTGGCTTCTTGGGTCTCGTCCCTCGAAGGAGCAAACTCAGGCGGAGCACTGGAGCTGCCATCTTCCACAGATTCATCAATGAACAGAACTGAAATGTGGGCATTTATACGTAGGCGGTTCAGGTGACTTTCGAAGGAGAAGATAGCGGAGCCAAAGAAGGGATCAGTTGAGGTTCCAGGGGAGCTAGCCTCCAGGAATTGGTTAGGCCGGGAGGGATTGGAGGCAGCAGAGCTAGGGAAATGGCAGAAGCAGTGACAGTGAGGGCAATGGCAACGCGGACGGGTCTCCTCCTCAGCTGGGCGCCTCGAGGTTCCTCCTCTGCTGGTGCCCCGACGGCCCCGACGGCTCAGCAGCCTTTGACACTCACGGACCATGATAGCAGGGTAATGCAGAGAATAATCAACCTGGACGAGCAGGCCTGGGCTGTAACAAAACAGGGCAGAGCCCGAATTAACCAGGACCTGCAACCAAATTAGCCAGGAATCATATAGCATGTGGACAGGGACGCAAAGGGGGCCTCTGTATATAGAGCTCCCAGCTCTACCTCGGTGGTCGTTCGCCATTAAGGTGGCCATCACATCCATCGCAGAGTCGAGTCGAACAGCGCAGTCAAGTGAGGCCGGGGCATTAATGCTCCCAGCCTGCCAACCTGTGGCTATTAAAGCCACCTTCCGGGAGCGACCTGCTCCTCCGCTTCCTAAGTAAACACAGCGCGTGGTTGGCATGTGGCCTTCACGAGACCCCTGTCCCGTCAACCTCCTTGAGCTAGCTGGCACCCGCATCCGGGGGAATATTTGAATTATTATTAATATAATTTTATTTTTATTTTAAATTTTTAATATTAAATACATTAAATTTTAAAAATGTATTTATTTTCATTTAAGATCAATTAAATACAAATTTTTTTCTAACTTAAAATATATTTATAATATCTTTATTTATATGTAAAATATATTTTTTATCAATTTCCATTATATATATACTATATTAATTTTTTTATTATATTCTCTTTTAATTAATTTATATGATACTCATTTTTCTTAAATTCATATATATAACATTTTCATCCTAATATATTGTAAATACATTTCATTACTTTTGCCATTAGAAATACAATTACAACTATTAAAACTTTTAACATAATAAATAAATATTCATTCAAAATATATGGTTCATTTATCTTGTCACCATGCTTAAAAATGAATAACATCAAGTAAAATATCCATTAGAAACATGTTTAGAAAAATAAATTTATCATTTCAAATCTTTATTCTGATATTAAATTACTGTTCTCAACATGATATGTTTCACATATACGTTGCATGAAAGTATTTCCTCTTTGTTTCTTGATATGGTATCTTCGAGCATTCCAAGCCCATGCGGTAAACTTTACATGCGTGACACATGGGAAATCAAGTCTACATGTTTGGAGGTTTGACATACCCGATGTGATAATTTAGATGAATAAATTATAGGATTAGGATTCAATATGAATAGGATTTAGATGAATAATTATAGGATTAGGATGTAGTAGGAATAGGATTGGGATTGGGATTGAAATTTTTTTTTTTTAGTATATAAGAGTTGGTTAACAACAATTTGGACGAGGAGGACAATACTTTATTTCATTATTATTTTGATTAAATTTGATTAATATTGTTATTGTCATTACTCATCGAGTTAGATTGAATAATGAGCATTTTACACTAGAATATGTTTGCCAATTAATAGGGCATCGCTCAAGTTTGAAACTTAGTTTACCTGTCTAGTGAGGCTTGTGGGCAGTTCTGTTAGGCTCGGGAGTATAGTGGCAGTCCCAGTGACTCGATCCTAGGTCTCCTCGGTGATAAGCAACAAGTCTACTGATTCTCCTTAGAAAAAACAAAACAAAACATATCTAATGTAATTATTGCAATGTTTTCTACTTTTAAAATTGTTCATGTTATAAAGGTTTGCATTGTGAAGTTGTAACCTATTATCTAATTGGCCGATTTGGTCTAGACATTTAATAATAAAAAAATCTATGGCTTTTTATGTTGGGTGTGTGTATTGTGAATTATTATGATCTAGATCAATCAGTAACTAGTTAGAATTACTTGGGTGAGGTCCAAATTCAGATTTGACTCCCTATCACTATAATCCTTAGGCTAGCATCAACAACCCACAAGCTAACACCCAGTAGGAAACTTATAACTTAGAAAGGGTTGAGATATCCAGAGACACACGCTTGCCTTTTAGGAGTCTCACTCTTTGGGGCACCTACTCTTCTAACCTTATCACAATGTGTAATAAGCTAATCAGGGATTTAAATCTGAGAGAAAAAAAGTGTAAAACTTACCTCCAACCATTTGATCAAGCTACCTCAACTTATTGTAAATTATTAACATACATAACAAATATATTTATAAATAAAAAATAATCCTAAAAACAATATCTATACCAAAATAATTTTAAATTTTAAAATTAATTTTAAAATACACATTCTTGATTTATATAACAACATTCTCCCTCACTCTCACTCTGACACTACAATGGTTAATGATTTCACTATCATATTTTGAAAATAATAATAAATATTTCTATACGATTAATTCAATTAAAAAAATCATATTAAAATAATTACATCATTCAAAATGCCGACATAGAAATATATTAAATAATCGAAATTATTACTCATCCAAAATATTAAATCTAATATTGACAAAATTTGAGCGAATTCCTCATCTATTACAATAAAAATATTCAATTACTATTTAGGAAAAATATCAAACTAATATTGATATAAATTTGATCAAATTCCTCGCTACTTAAAATGTATTATTATTATTTTTTTCAATGAATAAAGTGAAGGTACTCCGCTGTCACCTTATCCATTTGTTTTTACGATGTCAACACTTTTGTCAATTGCTTATAAGGTAAGGTTCATTATTATTTAAATCTTGGAAAAGTGAGATTATCACCTAATTTTTATCAATATTAAAATATAAATTATCACCTCGTTTTTATCACACTTAAAATATAAGAGCCAATCACTAACAATGTGGATGTAGGAATTAAAAGCATGAAAAGCAGAAAGGGTCCTCTCTTATTCAAAATACAATAAAATTGTATGGATAATGCCAAACATGTGATTTGAATATACATTGGGTTGGCCACTAGCACACATCATTGACACAATATGCAACCAAAATAAATTAAATAATGAATAAAATTAAGATAAGAAGCAATAAGGTGACCGGCACTCCTAGGGGTGGAGAATGCATTTGGACCAAAACTGAATACTCAAATGACATTTGCTTTGGCACACGTTAGGAACTTAATAACCATATTTAGGATTAAGTTTATATATATATATAATATATATATATATATATATTATGCGTGATGTATAAAATAAATAAAATATTGTTTGAAGTGGGTTATAAAATTATTTATCAAGATATAAATTTGATGATGGAGAATATTGCTATTTTAATAAAATAATTCAATAAAATTGTGTTTATTAAAGGTTAAAATAATATTAAAAAATTAATGATTTTATTGTGGCAATGTTTAATATTTTGATTTCATTAGAATAAAATAGAATATAAATATAAAAAATTTAGTGTGTGGTTTTTTTATGATTTTCTTTTTTATTGTGGTTTATTTAAAGGTTAATAGTTAAATGAGCTTAAATCATTCTTTCTGGTGAGGTGTAAATTTTTTTTTAGTGAAAAGATATTTGATCCCTCTCGACACTTAGATCTAGAGTTAAAATGAATCTAGGTTGGTTTTATGTTTAAAGTGATGTAAGAATTTGTTTTTTTTATGAATCAATAAATTAGAAAAATCAATCATGTTACAAATATTTTAAAACTAATATTTAATGTGAGTTAAAGAAAATGGTTTTCATCTTTCACCTTCTTTATGTTACTAAGAAGTTAAATTCTTCTATCCCATGATATTTTTATTATACTTTGATACTCAAAACTTTGTTCTTTTTTTCCACTGAAAAAAATCGTAATTTTATTAATGCAAACAAAATTACATGTTGCATCTACTAATAAGCCTTGCATCATCAAGTCCATCACTGATGATAATCAGTGCATACAAAAAATCAAACTAATATACATAAGCAAGCTCGACTGTTAACCCCCCAACCCAATAAGTAAACCCTAACCTTTAGGTGCTTTTTTGCTGAAGAGAAAAGTTAGGCTTTTCTCCCTTTCTTTTTTTCTACCATGTGTCTTTCCCCTTGAGACGGCGTAAAAGAGACAAGAGTGAGCTGATTTCCAACTTCTAGTCTTGTAATGTCCTTGCCTAAATCTAAATTGTCTTATGTATGTATCCATTTGTTTCCACTGGAATACTTTGCTGGTTGTACCAGATTATTTTGAGGTTCAGTTGGGTCTTGTGAGGTTTCCCCCTATGTTTCTGGTTCATTTGATGTCTGGTTGCTCCCATTGGGTGAGGCTTCTTCCTCTACTTCGTCCTCCTCCTCTTTAGACTCAGGTGGGGGTAATTGCCAACCTTTGGGTTGTTTCCCAATCTTTTTCTTTCTTTGGGTGTCCTTCTTGGCTTCAGGACACGTATTTTGAAGGTATCATGTTTGCCTGCAAAATCTACATCTAAAGGTTGTGTTCTCGTAATCTAAATGTTGTGTCTAATTTCGCTGGCTGTGGATCACTTGTATGCGATCCGGTAAGCCTTTGCTGAGATCTACTTCCACCCATATTCGTGTGAAAGTGAAGGCTCTTTCCTCCACTCTTTGGGTATCTATCTTGATGTACTTCCCAATGATGTTCCCTATTCTTGCTAGGACACAATTGTCCCAGAAATATAGAGGGAGATTGTGTAGCTGAACCCAAACTAGCATTCTGGTTATGACCATGGTATTTGCATCAAAATATGGAAACCATGGAGTGATGAAAAGGTCGATCGATCCCCAGAACCATGGTCCTTCCTGTAGGATAATGTCTCTTGCTTCTGATGTTGGGAATTTTACAATGAAGAATCCTTTGGAGCAGAGGTGTATTTCACAATGAACTATCCAATTAGTGAAAATCCAATGAAAAGGCTCTACTGGGTTTGGTCGTAAATAGTTGAATTGACAAATAATGGCTTGTGATTCAAATGTAGCACAATGCTCAACTGTTTCTGGAGTGTCTATATTTAGTTATGGAGTGTAGTTCAGTTGCTCCACTATGTATGGACTAGGAGAAGTACCTTCTTGTTTTATTGGTTATGTATTTGCGTTTTTTCCCTATAGGTTTTTCTTGAAGGAGAGTCCTCCATTTATATGATTTTGTTTTGATTCTCTGCTTTTCGATGTACTGCTCCTAATACCTCCTCCTACACTTTTTATTTTACTGGAGACCACAACACCACCTCTTAGTCTCAGGTTAAGGGTTATGGAGGATGTTGATAGGATGTGATAATCCATCAAGAGCCGGTTAACCTGTAATATTCTGCCCCCATATATCAAGTTTTGCATATGAATAGGGCATCCAATATTCTATGTGATGTTATGCTTCAATTGCATCACTTTGTTTGTCATATTCACTCAAACTAATAAATATTCCCAAGCAGGGGATTTTAGAAAGATTTGAAAGCGAAATGGATTTACCAGATGCCAGGAGCCTATGTCCATCTTGTTTCCGAGAGGTTGTTCTGCTTTAGATGTCCCATATGGCTCTGAGCTCTGTATGCCGCGATTGTTGGAGCAAATCGAAATAGGGGCCACCCCTCTGAGCCAAATCTTTGTGCATGATCTGAATCTGGCTTAAGACAGCGAATAATGGTGTGGAGATCCTGGATTAGAGGGAATTTGTCCTTTTGTCTTCAGAGCCTATTAGTTCTGAGCCCACTATAAACATATATGTTATTCTCCCTTCAAGCTCTATGTCTTCGTGTTGGTTTGGTTGTTGCGAAATCCCAACCTCCATAGCAGTGTCGAAATGTAAGTATTTCAACATATCTGTGAGAAGTGAAGATTGTTCGCTCAAGGTCGCAACGGAAAAAGCAATTTTATGACCGCAGAGGGGTCCCGGGGAGCAAAACCGGTGTATCGCATAGTCTATGTTTGTTGATAACATTCCGTCTGTCACCTTCCTCAGAGTCTCCAAACCTAGCTGCACCATATTTGTCCAAGAAAACCTATTCAACCAATCCATTAGGGATGTGCCATCTCCAACATGCTTGAGTAGTATAATGAAAAGCTTGCGACAGAGCGATTTCGCATTTGTTGCCCCGGGGCTTGAATCCGCCGCAGGACCATGATCTCCTTCTTCTGTAAGTTTCGGGTCCCCAGATATCCAAAATCTAGGTTGACCTCGCCTATTAGGGGGTTTAGCGTATGCCCACCCAGAGTTGTGAGCCCATTAGAGACTAGTTGCCTCAGATCCGTGGTTGCCATGCGAGCCCTCCAAGGGGTTGATCTTGGCGTTCAATCCTATTCCCGCATACCCACACAGTGAAACCCTAACACAGACTAGCTCCATTTTTCACTTCAACAAAACTCCAGTTTTCTCTCATATTGAAAACTTTGTTCTTATTTTAACACATTGATTCTCTTCTTTAAACTAGGTATAACAAAAAGATAATTTTTATATTTTAAATTAGGGTTAATAACCTCTTTATAATATCTTAATTTTCTATTGTATTCTATCTCTTTATCATACCACCATTTTTCCTTAAATTTAGATGTGATAATATATGTTGTAGTATGGATATTTACAAAGTGATCTATTTCTTTATTTTCTAATGGTTTAGCCAAGAGTTGGCATCTTTATGCCAACTCCCCTTAAAATGTAGGTGGCTTTGAATAGATTTGAAACAATCTTAAAAATCCTCTTGTTTTTCATGTTGGTTATTTGTACTTGTACATTAGGTAGCCAGTCATAACCATACTCTGAATGAGAAAATAATATCTTTTATGAAGAGGATAGGATATGGTGTATTGCATTTAATTTTCAATATTATAGTAACTTTATTAATATTATTGTATTTAAGAAGAAGTGCGTTTTCCATGATTATCTACAAATACCATAACCCCAAACTTCACCTCCATATTAGAACATAAGAGTAATTAGAACCTTGAAGGGGAGTTTTTTTCCCCATAACTAAAAATTCGTTGATTTATAACTACTGCAGAGATTACAATAGGCTTTCCATCATTCATTAATTATTTTCTCAATGTTGTAGCTCCAATTAAGCTTATGAGAAAGGTCAAGTACCAATCATTAGTATGAATTAACTTCCTCTAAGTTATTAATGTTATACACAAACCTAGTGAAAGTGTTCATTTTTGAATTTGATAATTTAACCTTTATTTGAAGTGCAGGCGGCAAGATCGTAGAGCCTTCCATTCTTGCCCTGAGACAAAACTCCTTAGCTTCAGCCATGATGTTCTCTGGGACAGGGTACCTAGCTTGCAGAAAAGAGCTTTGGTTGGCAGGTGGATATTCATGGAACCTTCAGAACGAGATATGCAGAATTAGGCGAAACAGGTTTGGACGCCTCTTCTTGGTTATGCGCCGAAGATCAACATCTTGATGAATGCATGGTTCAACATTCACTTTCTACACTTGGAAGACGCTGAGAAGATTTTGAAGATCCCTTGGGTTCGAGGGAAAATATTTTTGCAACTTCAGAAAATGGTACATTGATTTTAACCCATTACTAGACATGCCCAAGAATGAAATTGTTTGGGTGAAATTGCCACGACTTCCTCTTGAATTCTGGCCAAAGAGGGCACTAACAAAGATTGGAAATGTGATTGGCCGATTTATTTATATGGATCCCAAGGTGGTTAGAGCGCTAGACAAAAGGGTCGACTAGATTTTGGTTGAAATGCGTTTCTTGGGTGTACTTCTGGAGAATATCGACCTGGCTTGGGGACCCCTTCAATTTCGATAAAGGATGGATTATTGGGGCATACCCTTTCAATGCCTCCTCTGCCATCAAACTAGCCATTTGAGGAAGCATTTCCCTTTCAGGAGGCAGGTTGGTCTACATTTAACCAGACTTTCTCCACAATAGGATGTTCTCCTCCTGCGTCCACCAACGGTTTACTCACCACTCAGAAAATGTATTGTACACCCTAGCTCCATCCCCTCTCAGTTTAACAACTCGTCTTCTTCCTTGGAGACCTATTCGCCCGAGATTTTAGAATCTTATGGCTCCTAACATCCCCCCCCCCCCCCTCCTGTCGATTTATATACTGGCCCCTCTACTTTTCCTCTTTCACTAATGGCCAAGACTTCATCGGATATCCCCTCTCATATCCCCTCAACCATACCTTCTGATGACTCCATCCCTTGCCCTCCCAATACTGCACTCCACATTTCCCCTTCCATGCCTCCGCTTGAACCAACCAACTCTCCATCGCATCATGGTCTTGTGGCATCCACGCTTGCTCCCCCCCCACAACTCGGTTGGGAACGACATAAAATTTCTCCTCCTCAATCATGTGATGGACCTCAACGCCTTGAACATACATAAGGAAAATGCTCCCAGACCTTCCCCTCATATTAGTCCTCAATCGACCATTAACATCACTATGAGGAAAATCCATAGAAATGATAGTCAGTATCTCTAAGGGCGTCCTGGGCCATTTTTTGACCTTTTTTCCGACTCTGCTAAACTTAGGGATGTTCCTATTATGTCTTCTTCTGATTCTCGGGCACTTAGAGTGTCACTACCTGCTTATGAGACTCCATGATGAACATCCTCTCCACGAACATTAGGGGCTTGGGGAATCACTCCAAACAATTGGGTATTAAAAACCTCATTCTGGATACTCATTCTTCGATTGTTCTTATTAAGGAATCTCTTGTAGACTCTCCTCGGGCTGTTGAATATTTCATACAAATATGCCCTCTATGGCACATTGTTACAGTAGGATCTATTGGTACTTTTGGTGGACTCATTGCTTTATGGGATCTTGGACGTGCACATTTCCATGCTTTCAATTCATTCGTAGGAATATTACATTCTGGTCGTATTAGAGGCATCTCCAACCACATTCATATTCTCAATATGTATGCATCATGTCGGGATCGCTCTGCATTTTGGGATAGAATCAACCATAGAAATATTATGAAGATAAATGGGCTCATTCTGGCTAGAGATCTGAATGCCACTCTCATGGTGCAAGAATCCTAGGGATTACGTTGTAGAGTTGATCCTCTCGTTGATCGACTATACAATCTATTTGTTTTTTCCACCTGGTGGACATCTGCTCCTTGCCTCTAGTACCTACATGGAAAAACAAGCGGGTTGTTGAGGAACACATTGAAAATAGGTTGGATAGATTTCTGGTACATGAAGATCTAATTGAAAGGCTCGACTATCTGATTTCTTCTATTTATAGGACATATATATTAGACCATACTCCTATTATCCTTAGCTGGAAAATGGAAAGTGTCCACAAAGGGATTCCTTTCAAATTCAATAAAGCATGGTTGCTTGATTCATAATATAATAATCTGGTACACTCCTATTGGTATGATATGGCCGATTATAGAGAAGATTCGGCAATGGGAACCTTGGTTACAAAGCTTGACAGGATCAAATCCAATGCCAAGACATGGGAAAGGACTAAGAAACAACAGATGATAAAGGATCTCAAGGAAATTACACGGAGTATTAATTATTTTTGCAAGTACATGGAGGATAAAATAACATCTCAGCGGAACTTGGACAGATTAAAATTAATGGAAGGGAGGAAAGACGAGATCCTCAAAATTCAGGACATTAGTTGGAGACTCAAAAGCAGAGAAACTTGCTTGCGAGATGGGAAAGCAACACAAATTTTTTCCACAGGTATACCTCTCATCGCAAAAACACCAATACCATATGGCAGACTAAGACTTCGGAGGGGCACATAAAAAATACAACCACAAATATACAAATTGAAGCATACAATTTTTTTTAGCAGTTTTATAAAGCCAAGGAGAATGTGTACTTTAATGATCATCTCTAGGCACTTAACCGGTATCCAAACATGTTTGAAAATGATGCAAATGATGAACCATATAGCCCTGTCCCTTTAGATGAAGTAAAACAGACTCTTGGGTCCTTTGCAAAAGAGAAAATCCCAGGCCCAGATGGATGGTCCGCAAAATTCTTCATTCACTTCTTTGAGCTAATGGGAGAAAGTCTTATGATGATTGTGGAAGAAGCCAGAATCAACACAAATATTAATGAGGCCATAAATTCGTCATTCTTAGCCCTCATTCCGAAGACATCCTACCTGAAAAACTTCTGGGAATACATGCCTATTTCCTTGTATAATATTGTATACAAACTCATTTCTAAAGTCATAGCCAGACACATAAAGAAGGTGTTATCAATTCACATATCCAAAACAGTTCAAATTCCTTCCTAATAGACAAATACATGACGCGATCTCTGTGGCCCAAGAGTCCATCCACATTATTCGCACTGGTAAGAAGGAGGTAGTGGTAATTAAAATTGATCTACACAGGGCATTTGATTGTGTTGACTAGTCTTTCATTCGGCTCATACTATACAAGATTGGCCTTTGATCAAACAATGTGGAGTGGACCATGGCCTGCATCAATGACCTTCCCACAAACTTCTTCAAGACAGGGATGCTCTCTTTCCCCTCTTATATTTTTGCTTGTCATGAATGGTATCAATCTCAAAATCAAAGAGACTCAAGCTTGTGGTTGTTTTTATGGACTGAATATTACTAATCATGTCAATATTACGCATGTGTTCTTCGTGAATGATATTTTAACTTTCAACATTATCTCTATAGAACAATGGACTGCTTTACATTACATTTTTACAAGGTATGGTGCAACATCGGGACTCATAACAAACAATAGCAAATCTACTATGTATTTTTCTGCTAGAGACAACACAGATATATAATATAGTGTAGGCATATTTGGAGTATTATCTGCTCCACTGAAAGATGACATATCGTACTTGAGGTATAAATTAAAACCTCTCTGCTATAGTTCAATAGACTGGCCTTGGCTGGTGGATAAATATAAACGAAAGCTCTCCAACTGGACACACAAATATCTCTCACTGGGAGGCAAGTACATTATGTTACATGCAGCACTTCAACAGATTTATGTCTTCTGGGCTCACCTTTTTATGATTCCTTGCTCCATTGTCAAAAAGATTACATCAATTATGACCAATTTCCTCTAGAAGGGAATCAGGGCTCCGACAAGGATATATCTCTACAAATGGTCGAATTTAACCATCCCAAAGGATTTTGGTGGGTGGGGACTCTTGGACATTCACTCCTTTGGTCGATCACTTCTCATTAAATCATTTTGGAGAGCTGTCAATGGACATGGCATATGGCAGGACATTATACAATCTAAATAAATGAGACACTCAAGCACCAGAGGTTTATTCAGGAGCAATACTTCTTACAATAAATTTGGATCCATCATCTGACAGAGTCACCTGAAGACACTCCCTTAGTAGTGCATGAGAATGGAATGGGGATTTGGGGATGGCTGGAAAATCCTGACGGGCTCAGATACCATAAAAGGCATGAATTAGGAGCAAAATTTACAAGGACATATTGTTGACACCATGAACAAAAATGGATACTTCTTCCTCGACCAATCCATAAGGTATTATCAAAATTGTTGTCCTGTATGGAAAGAAGCATCTGAAATGGGACTGTTTGGACTCCACGTAATCAAATGATGTGATTTCACTATAACACTCAGCCAATCCAATCTTTTTTACAATTATGAAGGTGACCACATCACTTGGGGAGGGAAAATGCATAACCAAATGCCTATCGTCGTTGAAACATACAAATTTTATGTTTCTCTGAGATACAATATTTGACGGACCTCTTGGTTCCACAAGGTATGGAAACAAAAATTCCCCATCAAATTAGTTTTGTTTGCCTGATTTGTTTGGATAAATAATGTATTGACCTGGGATAATCTGCTCAAAATAGGATTTCATGGTCTTGGAATATGCTCCTTCTATAGAGACTGCTCTGAATCGATAGAACACATCTTTTAATCATATCCCTATACTGCCTAGGTATGGAAGGACATTGCACATTTCATGGATTTTTTAGTGGTTTTAAACACAAATCTTAAACATATGATGTCCCAATGGTTCGAATGCAACAATCATGGAAAAGTGATGCCCATATCCATCATTTGGGAGATCTGGAAAGTAAGGAACAATTACATCTTTCAAGGAAATCCCATCGATTATAATTGTATCTGCTATAACGCTATATCATGAGCGGGTGACTTTACCATGGACATAGGTGTAAACAATACAAAGAGAAGATGAGCCCCCCCTCTGATTACTTTGCCTACGGGATGGTTTGATGGTGCATCACAAAGGGGAATGTGTGATTATGGTGTAGTTCTCAAACCAGATAACAATGCACTATACCACCTCCATTGGAATGGTGGCCCTGGGACCAATACCACAGTTGAAATCATGGCACTTTGGGGTTTACTCTGGTTTGTTGCGGAGAAACATTTGGACATCACCAACATATATGGAGACTCTAATGTCATCATCGACGAGATTCTTGGCCACAATGCTTTCGACCCTCCGCTACTTGTTGGTTGGACCAACAAGGTAAGACATTTTCTGGCATCTCTCACAACATTCTCCATCTCATGTATACTCGGAGAAGACAATAAGGATGCAAACATACTGTCAAAAGTTGGACTATTAGATCAGTTCAGAATCATTCATTATACTCTACATGTGGACCAACATATGAGAGAGGTTGGTGAGATACGCATGCCATAATTTTGGATCTTGCTTCTGATTGTTTTTTGAACTTTTCCTATATTATGCTCCTTGTGTCCATGGACTGCTCTGGTCTGCTATTTTTTTTGCTATTTTGAACTGATATTTAGATGGCACAAGATGCACATCACATGTTGTTTTTGGATGCCGCATCACTATTTCTATTTGTCTATCTAGATTTTTAGTATACATTTGATACATGTACTGGTCTTTTTTCTTTAATATAAAAAGCCTAAGTTTTTTTCTTTTGAAAAAAAAAAAAACATATTTATGCTAAAACAAAATGATTAAAAATTCTTAATTGCTTCTCAAAATTAGAAAAATGTCTTAAAATAAGAAGTCTATTCTTATAATAAACTTCCCTCCAATGATAAAATATAATAATCTACCAAATAAAACCCATAACCATAATTGATTTAACGCTAATTAACTTTTAAATAATCTATATCGGGTATAATTTTTAAAAACATTATTATATTATAATATAAAATAACATTACATCATAATAAAAACCCTACTCATATCTAAAATTTATATTTAATTATTATTAAATTTGTAACTTTTAAAAATTACCTTTTTATAATATTAATTTACTCTCGTATTAATATAACATTTAAAATAGCCATAAAACCATATATGAAAACAAGGCGGCATAGCCAGAGTTTCATGTTGCTTAGCTTAATTATTGAATTTTGACCACCTTTGAGCAAGGGCTATATTGTCAATACTCTTGCTTAGCGAGTATAGTTAAATTAGAGTGAAAAACAATGAAGAAATACATGAATAGATAAACAAAGTGTTTTCAGTAGCCATACAACACTACTAATGGCCTCGTACTTATAGTCTCTGAAAGTTGGAACTAAAATACTAGAGCCATACTTCCAAACAAAAAAATGTTTCTACTTTATTAGAGTAAGAGAATTTTGAAAAAATGGTAAAAATCTGTTGTTATGTTGATTTGAAATCTGCTAACTAATACTAATTTATATATCTTTATATATTTATATATATATAAAAGAAGATTACATATGTATTGCAAATGCTATATATATATATATAACTTCTCATCAAATTTTATTTTTACACAATATTACATTTGCTCGAATACATTCAAATATGCAAACATCACAAATATATCTAAACATACTAAACATGAACAACAAATATATGTTTTACACAAGTGAAATGAACTCTCAAGAAGAGATTTTTATCAAGCACAATAAAATAACTAATACGTTAAGAAAATGTTGAAGCTGTAATGTTTTCTGTAATAAAGGCACAAATACCTTATGACCTTTCAAAATGAATAGAGTATTTGACAAGACTGATTATTAAAAATATCATTTAAACAATATGAAATAATAATTTAACTAACCATTGTCCCACTAACTTTGAAAAATGCTAAAATCTAGATTAAAAATTATGTAATCTAAGCAATGTAAAATAATAATTTAGCCAACCATTACATTATTTAATTACCTCCATATTTTTCAAAGTGGAATGTTTCATTCACTAAGACAATTTAGTGAAATTATTTAAAATATAATTTAAATCATACTTCCATATATTTCAAAGTGAATCATTGCATTCAGTAGAAGAATTTGGGGAAATTTTTTAAAATGTAATTTAAATAATGTATAATGGTAATTTTGTCCACAATTAGGTATATTTAAAAGATTTTTTTCCCATTTATAATTTTTGAATCATAATATTTCATTTTGTGACAATTTGGTGGGAATTCTATCAACTTGATGGGATTTCCATCAATGGATTTTGAGTTTAGTCCACAAGTACGTTGACTAAATTTGTCACTGTTTTAATTAGAGATAACATTGAAATTAATCTATAATCTCAAGAATTTAACTATTTCAAAACAGAAAATTATAAATTCTATTAAATTCTGAAAACATGTGCAAATGATGCTAAATATCGTATTTTTTTAGTGTGAAATTTTGTTTAATCTCATGGAACGTGTGGCTAACTGTAAATATATATTGAATTTCGGCATCCTCTGCAATTGGTCGCAAAATTTGGAGCATAATTCTTGTTGCTCCAATTTCATGTCCATGGTTTCTGATTTAAATGCCGGTCGTAGATCGAAGGCTTTTGCAAACGTTGAATTTGTAAGCCAGAAGACATGTGACAGAGGACATATGACAAAAGATTCTGGTTTTTCCGCGTAGTAGCAATGATGTGGGGAGAATGCACCTAAAATAATAATTACAAAATAAGGTTGCAACCCATCATCAATAAGTTTAAATATTAATAAAAAATTAAAAAAAAAAGTTTAATCTATAATAATTTCAAATATCAATAAAAAAATAGTAAAACTAATAAATGTTAAATTATTGAAATTTTTAAATATCAATAAAAATAATAAAATTGAATCTATAATGTTAAATTATTGAAAAGTTGAAAATTGTTTTGGTAAAACACAAATAATAATTCTATTAATATAAAAATGGAATGTTATTTATTTGCCGATAGCACATTTTTTGGACTCCTAGGTGGATGCAGCTTTTTTTTGACTCTTTACCTAGTTGACATTGTTTTTTTAATTTCTAATCCTAGGTGGATGGAGCATTTTTTTTTTTTTAAATCAATTGATGGATTGAATTTGGAGGGAATTTGGAGGGAATGCTTATATACTCCTGTGATTTCAGTGAGTGTTGTGGTTACAAAATAAATTAATAAATATTTAATATATTTGAAACGATGACTTTTCATTCACACGACTAGTTAATGGTTCTCACGCAGGGAGTAACATACAAGTGACCTCTAAACTCCCCAAGATGGCCACGTTATACATTAAATTTTGTGGTCGTTTTACATTACAGTGCGCACATAAACGCATTTGTGAAAAAAAGCTAATGCTATTAATCCTCAATAACCTTAATCATACACAATCTAAGCTTTACTATAGTAGTAATAAAGAAAATCGAATTAGAGCAGTCTTCTAAAGTTTAGAAATAAATTTAATTATACCAATAGTTTTGGATCTTTAACAAAAATAAATATGTCCGTAGGTACTTGTTAAACCTCATAATTATTGGGAAACCTTTGAAGTTTATGTAGATTTCGTTAAACTTCATACTTATCCGAAAACGTTTGAAGTTCATGTAGATTTTGAACTTGCCTGGGTGTTTAATGTTCAGAGAGTTTTTGTCGTTTAGCTTGCAATTCTCAGAAATGGTGGAATCCGTGCGAATATTTGGTAGTTTCATTGGGGATCCGACGGTGGTTTCTTCCCTTGGGATTCGCATGGTTATGAATGTTGGATCCAACTGTACCCGACAAAGTACAAGTATGCTATCATGACCTAATAAGAGGAGGGTTGTCTGAGGAGGGTTGAGACAACCGATCACAGTTTAAAAAAATAGATTTAAAATAATTCAATATAATAATTTATTATTTAGTTATAATGTTAACCTTACATATGACATTTTATTTATTTTTATCAAATTAGAAACTAGCATTTGCACCTAATGTTGCAAAGGAAACGTCGTAAGGCATAGTGTGTGGAAGAATATTGAAATGTGAATGGGCTTTTGTGGGCTTTTTTGAAAGCAAGGGTTGATGATTCCGAGTCTTAATTTGAGGAAGCCATGTCGAAAACTGCTGAAATGGAATGCAAGTAGCCATAAATATCCATTGAACTTGTTTAGAGACCTTTGTTTGTAGTTGGTAAAAAATTGTGTAGTTAAAGGTGAAGGTAAACGAATGAATCCACGTGAACAACAACCGGGTATCCATATTGATTTGGATAGGGTTATTTAAGAAATCATGATTCAAACGGGAAATTAAATTAATATGAAGATATATTGAAAACATGTATTATATTCATTAAAATCAATTGATTTTGTTAACAAAATATGTTAAAACCCATTGACAATGAATTGGTTGTGAGGACATAAACTATCGAAATGGTATTTGATCTTGAAACATACTTTTTTAAGATTGAAATGGAAAATACAAATAGTTGTGAGGACATAAACGATCAAAATGGTATTTGATCTTGAAACATCCTTTTTTAAGTTTGAAATGGAAAATACAAATAGTGAATTGTAACATCCTTTTTTAAGTTTGAAATGGAAAATACAAATAGTGAATTGAAATAGAAGAGGTTCGAGAAGGAATATAATATTCTAAAGAACATTGTGCTTGTCATTCCATATTTGAAGTTGTATCAAAACATGTTGGAGGCATCGAAGACCTGAAGAAGCAGCAATGGACCTGCAAAATGTATATTTTGTTAGAATTAGTAATATGTAAATCAGTTGTGGAAATTTATTAGTAATACTTTGCAGGTGAGTTGTGTTGAAATGAATTTGGAATGAGTGGAAATGAAGTTACCTTTGCCATGGGGATTTATATATTGTTAGTGGAAGATGCATGGTGAATAATGGCATATTGAACACCATTGGAGGTTTATGCGTAGTTGGAGATGCATATTTTTTGCTTGCCATTCTACTTGTAGTTGCTTAGGTATGTTATTTCTGAGTCCATGTGTCCTGTTGCAAAAGAAAGAAAATGTTAGAATGAGATGTATAGATAATATAAAGACATTCTAATATTTGCTTAATTATCAATATTGATTAAAGTTGGTTGTTGTTGAAAGATATGAAAAGTATGTTATGAAATAAAATGAGGTAGATAAATGGAGGAAACCTTTTGGTGATGTTAAAGTATGGGTTGGAGCAGATTATCTGGAGGCAGCATTGAACGGAGAATTTCTTCTGCGTGTTTTATGCGAGCAATGTTTTTGTTGTCCTTCATTTTACTGTAACGATCAAAACTGAATGCGGGGCTAATCCGGAGATCTTGTAGAGAAGGTACTCTTGAAATTACTGTGAATGTGAGACCTTGACGTTCTGTTTTTCCAATGTCAATTGTTGATTTTGGAAGTGTCATACCTTGAGATTTATGTATGGTTAAAGCCTAAGCCATCTTCAGTGGAATTTGTGTACGTCCATTTATTTTTACTACTGGAATAGGCAAGTGAGTGGGGTTTCTTTCATCCCAAGGAGGCCCGATGTATTTGGGAAAATCTACGACAACAAATGTTGGAATTTGTGGTGGTGCAGTTGATTCCTTGTAAAAGATGGTTACAATTTCTCCGAGGGAACCATTAACAAGTCCGGCTAAAACCCAAAGGTTGGAAGTCAACATAACTTTTTCGCCATTGCATAGTAATACAATTCGCTCAAGTTGCTCGTCTTCTGAGGAAATGTTGGAATATGTGTTGCCATCTTCAGCAATGGATCTTGCGATTGGAGTGTTTAGAGATTTCATCATTTGCTTATTATGGACCATTGTTTGAGCATTTTTTGGAAATAGATGCATGGAATCATGGAATGAACATATTTTTTTCTTCTGATAAAAAGGAATCTGTGCGTGACATGAGTACGTTGTAGTCGTCGATTGTTGGATTTGCATCTCTAATGTTTTGGAGAATGTTCCTGAAAGTAACCTGTGCGATGTTGTCGCCTTGTTGACGAAATATTGTGTCTAATGTGATGACTGTGTTGAAGGTGTTCCACAGTGCGCTTCCGTGGCTCGTCCCTGCATATAGAGGTATGTCTTTGACAGGTGGCAGTTGACTGAGATCACCAACCAATATAATGGAACAACTACCGAAAGGAGTGTTTCTTTGCTACGGAAATGCCTCTCGAAGACGTTCATCAATATGACTGAGAAGCTTTGGCCCAATGAAGCTCATTTCATCGATTAGTATGTATCTTATATGCTTGAGTTCTTCTTGGAATTTTTCAAGAGCATTACCTTCTAAGGGCATAAGATCCTTTATAGGAAGGTGTAGAGCAGAATGGATTGTCGATGCTTGTATGTTGAAGGCAACAACCCCTGTAGGGGCAAGGAGCATGATCGGTCAAGGTTCTGGGCTTGCAAGGCTTATGAGCATATCTTTGATGCAATTGATAAGGAGGGATTTTCCTGTACCAGCAATGCCTTGTATTATCATTCTGAGAGCGGGTAAATAATCCTTCTTAGCAAAATGATTAGAAATAATATTTAGAGTTTTTCTTTGCATTGGAGATAATGTAGTAAGGGTCGCCAGGATATGTTGATGTGTTTGAAGAATGCGATGGATGGAACGACTATTCTCAATGAATTGTATGGCATTATTTTGTAGATCTAATGGGATATTGGTATGATTCTAGTTATGGGTGTCATCAAAGCCACGAAGACCAAGCATGTCAAGGTCATTTATGAGAAGCTCATTTGTAGGGTGTAATTGGGAAAGTAATTCCCATTAATTTATTTCCACGGTGTCTGGAGGATTGGTTTCATCAATAGTTGAGGTATCATTTGCAACATATTCAATATCAGATAGTGTGTGGTGTTGATGCCAAGGTTTGTAGAATGGATGAAATGTTTGCCAATTTGTGATGAATTCTGCAGCATAATCTCCTATATCTTGTACAATATGGCGAAAAGGTTTGTATAACATAAGTTCAACTCTGCAAAAGTCAGTGTAGCAAGGTTCAGTTGTGGATGGTATGGAGGAGTAACGTGGTATGACCCGAACAATTGCTTTTATAGGTCTTTGTTTCCATTTGTTTGTTTTGCGACGAGGATCATATGACCAGGATATTGCTAATTCTATTAGTGATGTGGATTCTAGGGTAGAAGGGCGTTGGATATATGTATCTATGATGTGTGGGGATGTAGGGGAGGTGGTGTTCATTTGTGGAAGGCGCATAAGAATTTTTTGGTTTACATTTAAAGAAATGAATGGTCGACTACATAATGTTAATGGTAATTTTTGCAGCATATGGCAGGTTTCTTGTGCTCTAATGTCACGATCAACAAGGGTTTCTGCAAGAAATTTTCAAAATGCAGATGTTGCTGGGTCAACAATGGGTGAAGCCAGGACAATTCTACATAGCATGTGGTGGAAGCTTCTTTTTTTCTTTTTTTTTTCTTTTTCTGCTTTAGATGCATATTTGGCAATATATTTTTGTACATCATGTATGGAGAGTACTGGTTGGTAGTCAACATTTGCACGCCAAATAGATAGGATGGTAGGGTTATGGCTATTGAGTCGATCATCGTTGCGAATAGGGGTGTATGTTTTTTGGCCATTGGAATCAATGAATAAAGCTGATTTTGGATGTAATTCCCATGGTGCTTTATAACGACATTGGAATGAGGATCCTTTTTTTCTGAGGCATGTGCTTTCTGAGCATTTTGTGTGATGTTCAACACAATTGATGAGTTGTTCATAGTCATTGAAAGGATTGGTTCTGAAGATTTGCGGTGTGGACAATAGACAAGGGTCTTCGGGATTTGTCCAAGCAATTGGTTGGTTTGAAGTCGAAGGAGTACGAGGGTTCCAAGCGGAAATATATTTGTCGAAGAACTGCCTTGTAATATCAACTTCTTCTGTGTCTTCCCAGTTGAGGTTTTCCATATTAGGTGCATTTTCTATCCAAAGGAAACCATGGATGTGCGCAGATCCCTTATGTTGCCATTCATACCTGTCAAGTATGCGTTTTTGCAAGATAATTTTGTAATAGTGAGGAATGTCGTTTCGAGTTTTTGGAAAAAAAATGCAGTAGAATGTGTACCTGTACCAATAATCTTTTGTCTTCAAGTGTTTCTCTAAGATAATCTCGCAAAATGCTGTGAATCTATGGTGCATATATAGTGATGTTAAATCTGGGTTAGAGATAATGTTATCATTTCTCCACTTTTGTTGTTTTGCAATATCAGAAGGTAGACATCCGGGCATGATTGCATGAAGATCAGGCCATTTTGTATAAGTTGCACTTAATGTGAAGAAGAACGTCGGGAAACCGAGTTGAGATATCATGTTCGTTAGTTCATTTTTAGCTTTGTCCCAAAACGATCTTGTTCCACGTAAAGAGCTACCGAATCGCATGACTTGCTCTGCCAGTTGCTCATCTAGAAATTGTTCTAATCGGATGTTCAGACCTTGAATAGATATTGGGAAGTTATCTGTGATGTTCTTTTTCACAAAAATCGATGTTGTTGCTTGACTGCGATGTCGCATCATGAGATTATATATGTAATAACGAAAGTGTGGGTGCTTTCCAAATCCGTTATCGTAGTAACGTATGAGATGAAGTGCATATTCATGTAACTGCACTGCTTTCATTCTTGGCTGATTTGGCATTGTAGCACCTGTCGAAAAAAGGGTGGGGAAAGCCATAGAGAGTAGACCTTCTGTGTTGTATTCTTTGATTGGTGATAAACCAATTGTTGGCCACTCAATTGTAGCATCAGATTGGTGGTTGTAAGCATGTAAATAATGGCAGATTTCTTGGATTTTTGTATTTGTATTAGGTATGATGGGTACGAATGATGATGTTTGGTTTACGGATGGGTCTGTGGAATCTTTGGTGAGCTCATGTGGTGGTTCAAGTGAAAGGTGGACAGTGGTTTCTGTAGTATTGGAATGGTGAAGGGAGGAGGAGACATCGGTGGGGATTGCTGGTAAGGATGCCAGTGCGTTGTTATCAATACGAACATTCTTATAGTATGGGTCATTTTCCAATTTGTATTCTAATGCAGTGAGAACGCAAGTCTACTGACAATGAAATCATAAGCCTTATGGTCATTACTATGACGAGTGACAATTAGGATGTCCAATTTTTCAACACGTCGTGGCAACATGTTTGCGATTTTTGTAATGTCTTGAGGAAAACAAATTGTGTGGCCACTGTATTTATATTGGCCACCACGTGCATGTGTTACTTGCAGTATAGGGTTAACCCTAGCAATGAGATTTTCTTCTATTTGTGAAAGAGATGTAAGGATAGCTGGTTGAGGACCAGGGTCCATGTTGTTTGATAATGAGAAGCGATGACCCTTTGTTTCAGAGACGCATCTGGAGCATGTGATTGGAATTGCAAATATGTATTCCAGGATATGATTCAAGACAAATGGAGCATGGGCATTTAGGTGGAAGTTTATCAATCTTTGCATGGAAATCTCGATGTGCTTGATTAGTATAAACGTTGTTGAAAGCATGTGCGAAGGAGGGGTTAGGACAATGAGGTATGGATGTATTTGTTTGAGAGGTTTGCTGAGAAGATAAAGAGTTTGATAATTGCAAGGGAGGATTGTTTTCGGGGTGGGCCATTTCAGACGAGGAATGTTGGTTTTCCTTCTGTTTTCTGTGTTTTTGACATTCTCTAATGTCTTTTTTTGCTTGATAAAGCTCACGGCGACGTGCATTTATTCATTCTTTATTTGTTGCATAGTATCTTTGAGCACGTTCATTATTAGAAGAAGAAGCCATTCATAAAATTTATGGTACCTATAAGCAAGAGAGGGGAAAAGAAGAATGTTATTTGGAGACAACAACCATGTCATTGTATGAAAGCGAAAGAAGGGAAACAATTTAAGTTTTGAATAGTTTTATGTGAATTTTTTTATTTGAATAATGTGTTTGAAAGAACATATTAGTATTTTTTCTTTATACATGTAGATAGTTTCATGTGTAATGTAGCAAGTTACGTCATTTTTTAAAAGGAAGAAGATGATAAAAGAAAAAAAGAATGTGAATTTGTGTACTCACATAATGCTAGATACAATGGAGGATGAATACTTATTTCAATGGCATATAAGAAAATTTCGTAAGAAGGCATGCAACAATATATTGTCTAAAGTTGTATTTATAAAATTGGACAATAGGAATTGTCAAAAAGAAAGGAATACATTTTGCGATATTTATATACAATATCAAGATGTTCTAAATTTCTCGAAGGATGTTGTTGCATTCTGTCGTGAAATGCAACTTTTCTTCTTTTATGATAACGCATTTGAATCGTGGCACTCCGTTAAAAGTTTCTGTCTTCACTGATAGTGTGAACATATGATTTGTCCATAGAGCTTTAGAGACAATTTCCTTGATCAGTTCTGGATCTGAAGATAATAAATAGAAGTCTTTGGCATTATTTCCAAGAATTGTAGATCCCGCGTCTTCGAAAGCAACAATTGAAGCTAATTCACCAGTGTGATCTTGTATGTCGATTTTCAATAAGTATCTATAATCACAGTCACTTACTTCAGCGTTGCATTTTGGGCAGAACCACATCCTTGTATTTTGTGGAATAAGTTTTTTCATGCATTTTTTCCCACCAACGATCTACGGGCAAGAAATGTAGTAAAAACTATCCATCCCAATTTTTGTTATTGTGCCCTTTAATTGGAAAAATGTTGGTTTTTTTTTTTTTTAATGGCCAAAAGGAGATCTTGTTGTCAAAGATGTAGAAGCTGCAGTCGAACCTTCTTTTTTAAACCATGACTTTAGCATATGGGGCTCTTCAATGTCAGGATCTACAAGAATAATGGATCTCGTTGTAGTGTCGATATTTTTTCCATTAAATTCTCCAACACGCGTAGATTTGATTGCAATGATGGGGTTATTTCCTGTAGCACATAGGGAGGAGATTTCCTGTGACACGGCATTAAAATTATCTCCCCAAAAGATTACATCTATGTTATACCCTGACATGTCTTGAAGTTGTACTGTTTGTTTGTTAACTTCAGAGCAGTGTTTTCTACGTATAGTGCATACACTAGAAATGTTTGTGACAACACCAAGAATATCAACAATGGAGTTGATGTTTGTTGTTCTGATATCATTAATTGATTTTATATTGAATTGCACTGCCAGATTATGTTTTTTTCATTGGCAACATGTTCTATGGTAGATGTTGCATTCAACAAAATTTCCCAATCATTGTTCAAGTGGTTGTATTGCTTATTAGCCATTTTTACATTCCCTTTAGAGACAATGTAGACATTTCCATTTTGGATTTTGTCGAAAAAATAATATGCAACATTGTTGAAACATGTAATATGTATTTCTCCACCCTCCCTATCGAACAGGTCAAAACCAAACACTTTACCGGTTTTGTATTGATTCTGAAACTGTCGAAGAGTTGTTTTCCTTTGGACGTATCCTTTTATGCACTAATTTGAGTGGTAAGGGTTTAACGATTTGATGGGAATTTGAACTGGCAGAACGGATGGAGTTGGAGTAGTTGGAAGAGGGCAGTGTCTTTTTGATAAAGGATTTGGGTTCGATGAGGATGGAGTGTTTTCATCAGATGTGATCGGGATACTCATAGTTTTTGTATTGCCAATTAAGGGTGCAAATGAAGTAGATATTTCAAAGTCTATTAGCTTTATAGACCTACACGACAAATGAGAGTCATAGGAATAACTGTTAGAAGCGGATGTGTTATAAATAAAAATGTTAAATTTGAAATAAGAAATTTATAACAAACTTACGTTGATGGACCGATAGCTGAGGTAGTCCAGCTTTTAACATTTATAACATAACCCTTTTGTAGTAAGCCTGTTGCTACGAGATCATTGAAATATTTTGGAAGCATGATGTGTTTCTTATGTGTTCCATCTGAAATTGCAGTACGATATCGTGGAGTTGAATTTTGCATTGATTGTATTGGTTCAAGTTCGACAATTTATAGGTATGGTTGAATATGAGTTGATCCAGATAACATTGAGGAAATTGCATTATGAGTAAGGTTTGTTGTCATTTTCTGGTACAAAACAAAACACAAAAATGTTGTTTTCTTCGCATGAGATGTTTAATATTCATTACATTCCTATAACATTACTTGAAAATATATGAATTAAAGGGCAAATGGCAAGAAGCATGTTCAGTTTGTTTCTAAATGAGTGGGTATCTAAGCTTGTAAACATAATGAAGAAAGATATTCATTACAACAACTTTTATATGATCATTTTTTTTGAAACATAGTTAAAATTGCAAATTAACAATTTCAGAAACCTACACATGTTAGAGACAACCAGATAGAAACAATCAGATAGGGCATGATGATTGAGTTTCTCGTGCCAAATAATGTATACATTTTTTAGGGAATTTGGCAGTAGCAACACTAGAGCTACATTGGATTTACGTTGTGGGTTTTGTATTGGGCAAATTTGTATTGTGGAATTTGGGTTTTGCATGAGTATTTTTGTTTCCAGAGAAAACGAATGTTGTACATAATGGTGGAGAGAAGTTGTGCAATTGCATAGAATGCAATGATAGGTGGCTAAGCTCAACATAGGTCCAATGACCAAGCACTGAAACTATTTAATGCAATGCCTATGCTATATGAGGTTACATAAAATTATATAATTTCAGGATTTGTAATTTGATGATATGCACATAATGGGTAATGCCATGAGGCCCTAAATGTTTTTGCTCAAATAAGCAGATTGTTTCTAAGCCAAACAACTTCAGCTTTGGCACCATTGTCAAGGCTTGCGTTGGGTAATGCCATGAGGCCCGAAATGTTTTAGGTCAAATGAGGAGAGTGTTTTTAAGCCAAACAACTTCACCTTTGGCACCATCCTGGAACATCTAAAAGCTCTGAACAGCTTACCTGCCTGGTGCTTAGTATGTTGTAAGGGCCTGGAATTAGATGTTTTTAATCCTCAGGATCAGTTGGCATTTGTTTAGTTGACATATTCACAAACAAATAAAGGACATCTCTTGTGAAAGCTAGATGAGAGGATAAAATGAAGTATGTCATTCAAAAGAGTAAAGGAATATGCAATAGCCAAAAGTAGTGCTAGAAAGGAATGACAAGCGGGGAGACCAGTCCCTTAAGATCTATGGGATGTAAGGACAATCTCAATGATTGTGATTTCCTTTGCAAATGACACATGGAGATTTAGGTTTGGATGGTGCAGTGTGTGGATTTTCGTCAGATGATGCATGGCTGCCCCCTTTCGTCATTGGCTTCTTCTTCTTCTTCTCCTTCCTTTTCTTCTTCTGCTCAGCTACTTGGTTTTTAGTTTGACTAGTTTCACCAAGCAAAGAGGAAGAAGGAGAGGGAGAAACAAATGAAGTAGAAGGTTGGGGGGTAACTCTAGTATTATCTGGTTGCTGATTTGATTGCTCAAGAATCATGGTGTTTTGAACGACAGAGGTCAAGAAAAGCCATAGCGACGGGCCAATTACAAGCCCTGGAAGGGACAATGTAGCCATATGAGGTGCACCAACATCTCCCTTAGAGGAAAAGGGAGTAGGATTCCCCCAAGGGGAAATCCTTGATTGGTGGACTCCATTTTGTCAACCTAAGACCAATGAGGGAACAATGATGTTATTCCGATTTAAATAAATTTTATGACGCTTTGACACAACTTGCTTTTTCAATTTTTAAGAGCCGAGAAAAAGCTAAAGATGACTCTAGTCGCCTTTGATTTGGGTAACTCTAGTATCATCTGGTCGCTGATTTGATTGCTCAAGAATCACGGTGTTTTGAACGAAAAAGGTCGAGAAAAGCCATACTGGCGGGCCAATTGCAAGCCCTGGAAGGGACAATGTAGCCATATGAGGTGCATCAACATCTCCCCTCGATGAAAAGGGAGTAGGATTCCCCCAAGGGGAAATCCTTGATTGGTGGACTCCATTTTCTCAACCTAAGACCAACAAGGGAACAACGATGTTATTCCGATTTAAATAAATTTTATGACGCTTTGACACAAATTGCTTTTTCAATTTTTAAGAGTCGAGAAAAAGCTAAAGATGACTCTAGTCGCCTTCGATTTTTAATGAGCCTGAAGTGACAAGTGCTCAGATGGACCTTTTCTTTTAAGGAGTCTGAAAAGGAATGAAAGTGACTACTCTGGATATCTAGACAGGGGGGATTACCAAACCAATCACAAAACTGTAGAATACCTTTTATGGTACGCCAGTCAATCTTCCCGAATGTTGTGTTAAGTGCATTGTGATTGATAGGGCGACAGACACGGCTTCCTAAGGATAAAGGATATAGCCTACTATGGTCTCCCAATATATACTCGACGGTATGTGGGAGCACAAGTCTGTACTGGCACTTGTCATTTCAAAGAGGAGGAATCACCCAACCTACGATGAAAGCGATAGGTACTAGGCTTTACGATGTTAGAATACGTCTCTAGCCTAGACTTCTAAATGTTGTGCGTTGGGTTCCAAAGCGTTTTTATGTTTATTGAAATTTATTTTAAAGTTGATCTTTCTTAAGAAGTTTGCCATTAAGGTTGATCGCATGATGTACATATACAATTCCTAAATATGCAATCTAAGATGATAAACAATCGTTTACTTTCTTTTTGCAGTGAAAATCCTAGCTACTAAAGAAAGAGAAGTGAAATTGTTTCAACATAGAGCAGAGAGCACATAATAAGTCCTAAATCAATTTCTGCATGCATTCTAAATGCAAATGCACATGCATGTATTTGTTTTTCGCTTTCTTAATGTGTGAATGACAAAAAAAATGCCAAGTGGAATAAAATATCAATACAAGGATATGACTATTCCAAAACTCTGATAGACATGAGCAAAGCTATTGAAGTTTGTATCTAAGATTTCTAGAGTCTGTTCACCAGAAACAAGACAGTCACGATGGCACCACTTTGCATTAGTTTAACACAAAGGAATAATGTTTAAATTATCAAGAAAGCATATATATAACTGAATCAATTGAATTGGGAAATAATTTTGAATCAAATTTATAAGACTCTATATCTGCTTTGTGGCCAATGTACAATTGATGGCACAGGATTTTCTACCATGGTCCATGGATGAAATAGAAATTAAACAAAAACTCAGAAAGGAGATTAAGGTTGTTACCAGAGATGAAGTAATACAGAAACGTCCAGAAATGTCCTTGAAAGTTGAAAGTTGAATCGCCCAGAGACAAAATAGAGTAGGCCAAGACAAAGTATCTGTATTTAACATTGTTGTGTGAGTAACCAATAAAAAACAGGTATGCTTATATAATTACTACTATTTCAGCTAGTGTTTTGGATTTCGGCTCCATTGATATTCTCCTAACACACCCTGAAAGGAGCCATTTGTGGTTATGGATAGCTAATAACTCCCCACCTGCTATTAGTTAGCTTTTAGGAGCTAGTTTGAATACAATCAACTGGGCAGGTGTTAAAGATGAGGTTCTTTCCTCTCATTGATGGCAGGCAAAAATTTCCTCGAATGCCCTTTGCTAATCTCTTCATATTGTAGACATAAAGTGGAAGCAAAAGCACATTATCCATGCCAAGCAATACACTTGGTCCAACAAGTAAAACAAAGTTTAAGGCTGAGACACAGACCATTCCTTGTCTTGGCCTTAACCCCAGATCTATCCCTCCTTGAAACATGATAATATCCAAGGAATGATGATCTCCCTGTAAAATTCTACAAGGGTTTCGGAGACAGTCCAACAAGTAAAACAAAATGGCCTTTTCATTCCCAATTGATTTTACTCAGTGAAACACATTCATTGTTAAGCTTACTGTTTCCCACCTCACGCCATTGGAGTGTAGGAAAATTACTTAGCAAATGTGTAACTTACTTCCCTGTTCTATTGGCTGTGTTGAGTGGAATTTGTGGTGGGAATGTGCACAACATACTACTAACCAAGTTTAAGGCCGAGACACAGACCATTCCTTGTCATGGACTTAACCCCATTTTTATCCCTCCTTGAAACATGATAATATCCAAGGAATGATGGTCTCCCTGTAAAATTCTACAAGGGTTTCTGAGACACCATTGGGAAACCTTTTAAATGTGTGCTTGGAAGCTCTTCATCTAGAACCACTTGCAGAGCAAACTAATGCAAGCATCATCAATATAAACCACAACTCGGCCAACAGGAACTCAATTAATGATCCCAGGCTAATCATTCTACTTTACGTGGCTTACAAGACTCCTGTAGAAGCATTAACCACAAAAACATTAAGCTTGAAAACAATCTAGTGGGCTGGAGAAATTCATCAAGAAGATTTGCTCCTCAAGATTGATTTTGATAAAGTCCTACACAGATTAGAACGGTAAATTACTTCAGATATGATGACATGGATTGGTATCCTAAGGTGAAAAAAGCAATGAGGTACAACGTTGAGAACCTAACCAATCAAGTTATTTTGCGGTGGTCCATCAGAAAGGGTTTTCTTTGTCCAATAAAATATTTCATCGCAACTAATGCTCTAGGTTAGCTAGAGTCAAGTGCAAATCGAAGGAATGATCATTATGAGGTGCCTACAAGATGTTTTAAAATCCACTTTGTAGATGACTCTGTGCTCTCTCTAGAATTAGCCCAATCTTTGGATATGACGATGTGTTGGATTTGGCCCAAGTTCGAGAAAGCAGTGAGCATTATGTTCACCAAAGCATCTATTAAGTTTCAAGCTGGGCATCTAGTATTAAGAAACAAGTCACAACTAAATCATAATTAACAATTACATCTGAATCAGGTGATTTTTTATTCAAACATGGATGGCATAACAATGTTGACAATGTGAACATGGAAGAACTTCTACAAGCTGGTGTTGAGACAATGCCCAGTCAACCCAATGGAAAACTGATTAGGTTTTGATGGATGTGGAGCAATCACAAGAGGATAGACATTGCCACTGCACATATAAATCAACACGAAATTCTCAACAACAATATAAAATAAACAATAGGACCAGCTGGGATCCCTGCTATTTAGATGAGGATAATTTACCAACATTGATTTACACAGCAGATCTTAGAATGACGACAATTTAAAATAAAATTGTTTCTCAACATCCTCACAACTTTCTGAGAATAAACCATGATAGCTTGACGTTTTATGGTTCAAACAACATTTACAAAGCATATATACAAAGATAACAAACATTGCTAGAATGGTTTGAGATTTGAATCTAGAAACCAAAAGTTCTTTTTTCAGGAGATAAATGCCATTAATTTTGGTTCGTCAACTGTATCTGGGATGATATGTGTATATAAGGAACATCCATCTAGTAAAGGCTGACACTTTGTGGTGTTTACCTATGGCCCACTCCACATTCTAAATAAATACAAGCCAGAAAACATGCGTGTTTACATTACTATTTCTCTTTCAAATAGTATTTTTGGTTTCTACTCCATTTATGCTCTCCTTGCAGAGACCACGAAAGAGACCTATTTGTGATCCAGAAAACAGGTATGCTTATATAATTACTACTATTTCAGCTAGTGTTTTGGATTTTGGCTCCATTTATATTCTTCTGACACATCCTGAAAGGAGCCATTTGTGGTTATGGATAGCTGATAACTCCCCACCTGCTATTAGTTGGCTTTTAGGAGCTGGTTTGAATACAATCAACTGGGCAGGTGTTAAAGAAGAGGTTCTTTCCTCTCATTGATGGCAGGCAAAAAATTCCTCAAATGCCCTTTGCTAATCTCTTCATATTGTAGACATAAAGTGGAAGCAAAAGCACACGATCCATGCCAAGCACTACACTTGGTCCAACAAGTAAAACAAAGTTTAAGGTCGAGACACAGACCATTCCTTGTCTTGGCCTTAACCCTAGATCTATCCCTCCTTGAAACATGATAATATCCAAGGAATGATGATCTCCCTGTAAAATTCTACAAGGGTTTCTAAGACAGTCCAACAAGTAAAACAAAATGGCCTTTTCATTCCCAATTAATTTTACTCAGTGAAACACATTCATTGTTAAGCTTATTGTTTCCCACCTTAAGCCATTGGAGTGCAGGAAAATTACTTAGCAAATGTGTAACTTACTTCCCTGTTCTATTGGTTGTGTTGAGTGGAATTTGTGGTGGGAATGTACATAGCATCCTACTAACCAAGTTTAAGGCCGAGACACAAACCATTCCTTGTCATGGCCTTAACCCCAGATTTATCCCTCCTTGAAACATGACAATATCCAAGAAATGATGGTCTCCCTGTAAAATTCTACAAGGGTTTCTGAGACACCATTAGGAAACCTTTTAAATATGTGCTTGGAAGCTCTTCATCTAGAACCACTTACAGAGCAAACTAATGTAGGCATCATCAATATAAACCACAACTCGGCCAACATGAACTCAATTAATGATCCCAGGCTAATCATTCTACTTTAAGTGGCTTACAAGACTCCTGCAGAAGCATTAACCACAAAAAAATAAGCTTGAAAACTATCTAGTGGGCTGGAGAAATTCATCAAGAAGATCTGCTCCTCAAGATTGATTTTGATAAAGTCCTACACAGATTAGAACAGTAAATTAAATTACTTCAGATATGATGACATGGATTGGTATCCTAAGGTAAAAAAGAAATGAGGTACAATGTTGAGAACCTAACCAATCAAGTTATTTTGCAGTGGTCCATTAGAAAGGGTTTTCTTTGTACAATAAAACATTTCATCGCAGCTAATGCTCTAGGTTAGCTAGAGTCAAGTGCAAATCGAAGGAATGATCATTATCAGGTGCCTACAAGATGTTTTAAAATCCACTTTGTAGATGATTCTGTGCTCTCTCTAGAATTAGCCCAATCTTTGGATATGATGATGTGTTGGATTTGGCCCAAGTTCGAGAAAGCAGTGAGCATTATGTTCACCAAAGCATCTGTTAAGTTTCAAGTTGGGCATCTAGTATTAAGAAACAAGTTACAACTAAATCATAATTAACAATTACATTTGAATCAAGTGATTTTTTATTCAAACATGGATGGCATAACAATGTTGACAATGTGAGCAAGGAAGAACTTCTACAAGCTGGTGTTGAGACAACACCCTGTCAACCCAATGGCAAACTGATTAGGTTCTGATGGATGTGCAGCAATCACAAGCGGATAGACATTGCCACTGCACATATAAATCAACACAAATCCATGGTATAATTTGCTTATGTATATTAGAGTTTTTCACAACATCCATTCAGCAAGATTGGGTTACCAACATCCTAGGCATTTAACGCACATCGCATCTATTTAGTATTTACATTGAGAAAAACAAAGGCTCTCCATGAAAGGACAAAAACGTGAAACCAAAATACTAAACAAAAGGGATGGGATGAAAAAGGCACTGGAAACAAACAACCTCATAATGCAAAACTTGGAGATATAAGTAAAACTAAAAGCCAAGTTACATAGCACCATCTAAGCAATACAACAAACAACCGTGACCGCATTGCAAGATGATCCTTGGCCAAGTTTGATTGATAAAACCGATTCCCCCCTGCCTTTGTGAGCTGCTAACTTCCTTAGTTGATTGATATAATACCTTAATATGGTTACTCCTAGATCAAACTTACATTTGTATAGAAGCATTTGGAGGAATACAAATTGCAACTACTAACAAACAGTTATGCCCTATTGAGTTGCAAAAAATTGATTATTAAATTTCAAGATGCTCTTGAAAGGCTTGGAAAGCGACTTGGATGATTCCTTAAATGGTGGCATTGCATACTCAGTGGATACAAATGAGAAATTCAAAAACTCATCCACTGATGAATGAGAGCAATTATCATCAATGCATATAATATTATTTTATTAATGTTTGGGTGTTTTTGTTGTCTTTGTAATTCTGAGTATTGGAGGTCTGGTAAGGCATTGTTTCTCAATCAACAATACATACAAAAGTCGATTGGCTCTTCATAATAAGTTTGTAAAATAAAATCATGAACAATATGAAAAAACTACAAATACAATGCATTGGTGTCAAGTAGTCCCAAATCTCACATTAAAATGCTAAAATTGTTGCATAAAATCCAAGAGGAATTTACCATATTAGGTTCGCAAGACTAATAAATTAATAAAATGAGAAAAGAGGAATCCCAAATCTGGCACAAATTCTCACACACAAAAGTTTGGGTGGTGGTATAATTGGCTTGGAAATGGCATGTGGTTACCATATGGTATAGAGCTCCATAATTGATGCTCAATTTATCAGATCATACTGTAGCCATTGATGTGTTGTCAGTAGGTTGTATTTTCATTAAATACCTTTGGGGTTACCAGCTGGTATTTCAGCTAGCAGTTACTACCCCCGTCCATCCAGAAAAACTGGGGAAGAGGGAGGAAATCTGTAGGGGGTTAGCAAGATGCCAATACCCTCCCTTGGAATGCCTAAAATGTGGAAGTGAGGGGCAATATTTCTCCGGAACCAAAAAAGAAAGATGACTTCATGTGATGTGGAGTTCAAGTATGATGTTACTACCATGTAATTATACCTCCCAAGTTAAAGACATATCAATTAAGTTAGAAGGTTGTCTCAGGTTTCTAGGGGAACTATTTTTCATAAATTTTCAAGAAGATTCTACAATACAAGAATCAGCAAGGGCATTTATAGATGGTGCCCTGTCCAATCAAAGAATCCATCTTTCCTAATCAAATTCCCTTCATAATTTACCAATCCTTGGCATAGCAAGTACAATAGTTTCCCCCCGAGTGGTCAGGACAAAAACTATAGATCAAACAAGGTCGTGGGCCTATTTCGATGGAACGTCTAGCAATGACGGACAACAGAGTGGAGGAGGTACCATCCTCTTTCTTTCTGATGCTCACGCTTTTCAAGTTAAAATGGGCTTTGGCCAAGGGACCAACTATTAGGAAGAGATTTTGTCCTGTAAAAACTTGATGCTTTTCACTCTTGAAAAGGGATGCACTCAGATTCATGTTTTTAGGGACTCTATTCTCACAACCAATTGTCTCAACAAAACACAAGTATGCAGGAACATATTATTCATGCCTATTATAGAGGAAACCATGCGTCTCATTGACTCTTTTATTTCTTTTACATGTTGTCATATTTACAGGGAAAGGAACAGGGCAACGGATCGCCTCCCAAATGAGGGCCTTGATATGGACCAAGGACTGTGGGTATAATGGAGCAAAATAATGGACAAGCCTATGAATTCTTTCACAAGCCTTACAGGGACATTCCTTTTGGGGCAGCAAGAGCATAAAATCCCATAATTTTCATATCATTGTTCTCTTTCTTTTTTTTTTGTTATCAGCCATACAAAAAGTAATTTTCTTGCTGGGTGAAGTAGCTTACTCACCTCACCTCGTATGTAGTTAACAATACTTATGTTTTTTTGTTTTCAAATTTCTTGTAAATGGTTGGATACTCTAGTCAAGTGAGATCCTTTTATGAACTCAAACAACAATGTTTTTTTACTCAAATGAATACACACAGGGTGTGTATATGTAGAATGTAATTTTCAATCATTTCTCAAATGAATGAAATTACAGTTTTTTCCTTTGGAAAAAGCAAATACAGTGGTTGAAAAAGACAATTGCTTTCAAATATATTTTATTACTGCTGAATTTTCCCTTGATCTTTTGCTAAACAATTCAAACTCAATTTTGAATTCAACAATTTCACTTTTAAACTATTAAGAAGTGGTCTTGACCATCAGATATTTTATAAAATTTATGGGTTTTAACTCATCCTCACTCATCACATAACATGAGAACATTTCCTCACCCATAACCTTGGTCATAAACTTTAGTTTTCTGTTTAGCCTCGTTATTTCAAATTTTTTATGAAGTTTTGTTAAGGCATTGTGCAAAGAAAACCAAAAATTAGGATTAACCTTATCAGGGGAGCATTCCTTAACCTATATGCTTCAACTGTCACTAGTAAAATTATGTGTTTTATCTCAAGTAAGTTTTTCACAACATCCATTCAGCAAGATTGGGTTACCAACATCCTAGGCATTTAACACACATCACATCTATTTAGCATTTACATTACTAATTACTACTATTTCAGCTAGTGTTTTGGATTTTGGCTCCATCGATATTCTCCCAACACAGCCTGAAAGGAGCCATTTGTGGTTATGGATCGCTAATAACTCTCCACTTGCTATTAGTTGGCTTTTAGGAGCTGGTTTGAATACAATCAACTGGGCAGGTGTTAAAGATGAGGTTCTTTCCTCTCATTGATGGCAGGCAAAAAATTCCTCGAATGCCCTTTGCTAATCTCTTCATATTGTAGACATAAAGTGGAAGCAAAAGCACACGATCCATGCCAAGCACTACATTTGGTCCAACAAGTAAAACAAAGTTTAAGGCCGAGACATAGACCATTCCTTGTCTTGGCCTTAACCCCGATCTACCCCTCCTTGAAACATGATAATATCCAAGGAATGATGATCTCCCTGTAAAATTCTACAAGGGTTTCTGACACAGTCCAACAAGTAAAACAAAATGGCCTTTTCATTCCCAATTGATTTTACTCAGTGAAACACATTCATTGTTAAGCTTATTGTTTCCCACCTCAAGCAATTGGAGTGCAGGAAAATTACTTAGCAAATGTGTAACTTACTTCCCTATTCTATTGGCTGTGTTGAGTGGAATTTGTGGTGGGAATGTGCACAGCATCCTACTAACCAAGTTTAAGGCTGAGACACAAACCATTCCTTGTCATGGCCTTAACCCCAGATTTATGCCTCCTTGAAACATGATAATATCCAAGGAATGATGGTCTCCCTGTAAAATTCTATAAGGGTTTCTGAGACACCATTGGGAAACCTTTTAAATGTGTGCTTGGAAGCTCTTCATCTAGAACCACTTACAGAGCAAACTAATGCAGGCATCATCAATATAAACCACAACTCGGCCAACAGGAACTCAATTAATGATCCCAGGCTAATCATTCTACTTTACATGGTTTACAAGACTCCTGCAGAAGCATTAACCACAAAAAAATTAAGCTTGAAAACTATCTAGTGGGCTGGAGAAATTCATCAAGAAGATCTGCTCCTCAAGATTGATTTTGATAAAGTCCTACACAGATTAGAATGGTATATTACTTTAGATATGATGACATGCATTGGTATCCTAAGGTCAAAAAAGCAATGAGGTACAACGTTCAGAACCTAACTAATCAAGTTATTCTGCAATGGTCCATCAAAAAGGGTTTTCTTTGTCCAATAAAACATTTCATTGCAGCTAATGCTCTAGGTTAGCTAGAGTCAAGTGCAAATCGAAGGAATGATCATTATCAGGTGCCTACAAAATGTTTTAAAATCCACTTTGTGGATGACTTTGTGCTCTCTCTAGAATCAGCCCAATCTTTGGATATGATGATGTGTTGGATTTGGCCCAAGTTCGAGAAAGTAGTGAGCATTATGTTCACCAAAGCATCTGTTAAGTTTCAAGCTGGGCATCTAGTATTAAGAAACAAGTCACAACTAAATCATAATTAACAATTACATCTGAATCAGGTGATTTTTTATTCAAACATGGATGGCATAACAATGTTGATAATGTAAACATGGAAGAACTTCTACAAGCTGGTGTTGAGACAATGCCCAGTCAACCCAATGGAAAACTGATTAGGTTATGATGGATGTGCAGCAATCACAAGCGGATAGACATTGCCACCGCACATACAAATCAACACGAATTTCTCAACAACAATATAAAATAAACAATAGGACCAACTGGGATCCCTACTGTTTAGATGAGGATAATTTACCAACATTGATTTACACAATAGATCTTAGAATGACGACAATTTAAAATAAAACTGTTTCTCAACATCCTCACAACTTTCTGAGAATAAACCATGATAGCTTGACGTTTTATGGTTCAAACAACATTTACAAAGCATATATACAGAGATAACAAACAGTGCTAGAATGTTTTGAGATTCGAATGTAGAAACCAGAAGTTCTTTTTCAGGAGATAAATGCCAGTAATTTTGGTTCGCCAACTGTATCTGGGATGATATGTGTATATAAGGAACATCCATCTGGTAAAGGTTGACACTATGTGGTGTTTACCTATGGCCCACTCCACATTCTAAATAAATATAAACCGGAAAACATGCGTGTTTACATTACTATTTCTCTTTCAAATAGTATTTTTGGTTTCTGCTCCATTTATGCTCTCCTTGCAAAGACCACGAAAGAGACCTATTTGTGAACTAGAAAACAGGTATGCTTATATAATTACTACTATTCCAGCTAGTGTTTTGGATTTCGGCTCCATTGATATTCTCCTAACACAGCCTGAAAGGATCCATTTGTGGTTATGGATAGCTGATAACTCCCCACCTGCTATTAGTTGGCTTTTAGGAGTTGGTTTGAATAAAATAAACTGGGCAAGTGTTAAAGATGAGGTTCTTTCCTCTCATTGATGGCAGGCAAAAAATTCCTCGAATGTCCTTTGCTAATCTCTTCATACTGTAGACATAAAGTGGAAGAAAAAGCACACGATCCATGCCAAGCACTACACTTGGTCCAACAAATAAAACAAAGTTTAAGGCCGAGACATAGACCATTCCTTGTCTTGGCCTTAACCCTAGATCTATTCCTCCTTGAAACATGATAATATCCAAGGAATGATGATCTCCATGTAAAATTCTACAAGGGTTTCTGAGATAGTCCAACAAGTAAAACAAAATAGCATTTTCATTCCCAATTGATTTTACTCAGTGAAACACATTCATTGTTAAGCTTACTGTTTCCCACCTCAAGCCATTGGAGTGCAGGAAAATTACTTAGCAAATGTGTAACTTACTTCCCTGTTCTATTGGCTGTGTTGAGTGGAATTTGTGGTGGGAATGTGCACAACATCCTACCAACCAAGTTTAAGGCCGAGACACAGACCATTCCTTGTCATGGCCTTAACCCTAGATTTATCCCTCCTTGAAACATGATAATATCCAAGGAATGATGGTCTCCCTGTAAAATTCTACAAGGGTTTCTGAGACACCATTGGGAAACCTTTTAAATGTGTGCTTGGAAGCTCTTCATCTAGAACCACTTGCAGAGCAAAATAATGCAGGAATCATCAATATAAACCACAACTCGGCCAACAGGAACTCAATTAATGATCCCAGGCTAATCATTCTACTTTACATGGCTTACAAGACTCCTGCAGAAGGATTAACCACAAAAAAATTAAGCTTGAAAATTATCTAGTGGGCTAGAGAAATTCATCAAGAAGATCTGCTCCTCAAGATTGATTTTGATAAAGTCCTACACAGATTAGAATGGTAAATTACTTCAGATATGATGACATGGATTGGTATCCTAAGGTAAAAAAGCAATGAGGTACAACGTTGAGAACCTAACCAATCAAGTTATTATGCAATGGTCCATCAGAAAGGGATTTCTTTGTCCAATAAAACATTTCATCGCAGCTAATGCTCTAGGTTAGCTAGAGTCAAGTGCAAATCGAAGGAACGATCATTATCAGGTGCCTACAAGATGTTTTAAAATCCACTTTGTAGATGACTTTGTGCTCTCTCTAGAATTAGCCCAATCTTTGGATATGATGATGTGTTGGATTTGGCCCAAGTTCGAGAAAGCAGCGAGCATTATGTTCACCAAAGCATCCGTTAAGTTTCAAGCTGGGCATCTAGTATTAAGAAAGAAGTTACAACTAAATCATAATTAACAATTACATTTGAATCAGGTGATTTTTTATTCAAACATGGATGGCATAACAATGTTGACAATGTAAACATGGAAGAACTTCTACAAGTTGGTGTTGAGACAACGCCCAGTCAACCCAATGGCAAACTGATTAGGTTCTGATGGATGTGCAGCAATCACAAGCGGATAGACATTGCCACTGCACATATAAATCAACACAAATCCATGGTATAATTTTGCTTATGTATATTAGAGCTTTTCACAACATCTATTCAACAAGATTGGGTTACCAACATCCTAGGCATTGATCACATCTATTTAGTATTTACATTGAGAAAAACAAAGGCTCTCCATGAAAGGACAAAAACGTGAAACCAAAATATTAAACAAAAGGGATGGGATGAAAAAGGCACTGGAAACAAACAACCTCATAATGCAAAACTGGGAGATATAAGTAAAACTAAAAGCCAAGTTGCATAGCACCATCTAAGGAATACAACAAACAACCGTGACCATATTGTAAGATGATCCTTGGCCAAGTTTGATTGATAAAACAGATTCCCCCCTGCCTCTGTGAGCTGCTAACTTCCTTAGTTTATTGATATAATACCTTAATATGGTTGCTCCTAGATCAAACTTACATTTGGATAGAAGCATTTGGAGGAATACAAATTGCAACTACTGACGAAAAGTTATGCCCTATCGAGTTGCAAAAAATTGATTATTAAATTTCAAGATGCTCTTGAAAGACTTGGAAAGCGGCTTGGATGATTCCTTAAATGGTGGCATTGCATACTCAATGGATACAAATGAGAAATTCAAAAACTCATCCAGTGATGAATGAGAGCAATTATCATCAATGCATACAATACTATTTTATTAATGTTTGGGTGTTTTTGTTGTCTTTGTAATTCTGAGTATTGGAGGCCTGGTAAGGCATTGTTTCTCAATCAACAATACATACAAAAGTCGATTAGGCTCTTCATAATAAGTTTGTAAAATAAAATATTGAACAATATGAAAAACTACAAATACAATGCATTAGTGTCAAGTAGTCCCAAATCTCACATTAAAATGCTAAAATTGGTGCATAAAATCCAAGAGGAATTTACCATATTAGGTTCGCAAGACTAATAACTTAATAAAATGAGAAAAGAGGAATCCCAAATCAGGCACAAATTCTCACACACAAAAGTTTGGGTGGTGGGATAATTGGCTTGGAAATGGCACGTGGTTACCATATGGTATAGAGCTCCATAATTGCTACTCAATTTATCAGATCATACTGTAGCCATTGATGTGTTGTCAATAGGTTGTATTTTCATTAAATACCTTGGGGTTACTAGCTGGTATTTCAGCTAGCGGTTACTACCCCGGTCCATCCATAAAAACTGGGGAAGAGGGAGGAAATTTGCAGGAGGTTAGCAAGATGCCAGGACCCTCCCTTGGAACGCCTAAAATGTGGAAGTGAGGGGCAATATTTCTCCGGACCCAAAAAAGAAAGATGACTTCATGTGATGTGGAGTTCAAGTATGATGTTACTACCATGTAATTATACCTCCCAAGTCAAAGACATATCAGTTGAGTTAGAAGGTCGTCTCAGGTTTCTAGGGGAACTATTTTTCATAAATTTTCAAGAAGATTCTACAATACAAGAATTAGCAAGGGCATTTATAGATGGTGCCCTGTCCAATCAAAGAATCCATCTTTCCCAATCAAATTCCCTTTATAATTTACCAATCCTTGGCATATCAAATACAGTAGTTTCCCCCCAAGTGGTAAGGACAAAAACTATAGATCAAACAAGGTCGTGGGCCTATTTCGATGGAACCTCTAGCAATGAAGGACAACAGAGTGGAGGAGGTTCCATCCTCTTTCTTTCTGATGCTCATGCTTTTCAAGTTAAAATGGGCTTTGGCCAAGGGACCAACAATTAGGAAGAGCTTCTGTCCTATAAAAACTTGATGCTTTTCACTCTTGAAAAGGGATGCACTTAGATTCATGTTTTCAGGGACTCTATGCTCACAATCAATTGTCTCAACAAAACACAAGTATGCAAGAACATATTATTCAAGCCTATTCTAGAGGAAACCATGCGTCTCATTGACTCTTTTATTTCTTTTACATGTTGTCATATTTACAGGGAAAGGAACAGGGCAGCGGATCGCCTCCCAAAAGAGGGCCTTGATATGGACCAAGGACTGTGGGTATAATGGAGCAAAATAATGGACAGGCCTATGAATTCTTTCACAGACCTTACAAGGACATTCCTTTTGGGACAGCAAGAGCATAAAATCCCACAATTTTCATATCATTGTTTTTTTTTTCATATAATACAGAAAGTAATTTTCTTGCTGGGTGAAGTAGCTTACTCACCTCACCTCGTATGTAATTAACAATACTTATGTTTTTGGTTTTCAAATTTCTTGTAAATGGTTGGATACTCTAGTCAAAAGAGATCCTTTTATGAACTCAAACAACAACCTTTTTTTACTCAAATGAATACACACAGGGTGTGTATATGCGAAATGTAATTTTCAATCATTTCTCAAATGAATGAAATTACAGTTTTTTCCTTTGGAAAAAGCAAATATAGTGGTTGAAAAAGACAATTGCTTTCAAATATATTTTATTACTGCTGAATTTTCCCTTGATCTTTTGCTAAACAATTCAAACTCAATTTTGAATTGAGCAATTTCACTTTTAACCTATTAAGAAGTGGTCTTGACCATCAGATATTTTATAAAATTTATGGGTTTTAACTCATCCTCACTCATCACATAACATGAGAACATTTCCTCACCCATAGCCTTGGTCATAAACTTTAGTTTTATGTTCAGCCTCGTTATTTTAAATTTTTTATGAAGTTGTGTTAAGGCATTGTGCAAAGAAATCCAAAAATTGGGATTAACCTTATCAGGGGAGCAGTCCTTAACCTATATGCTTCAACTGTCACTAGTAAAATTATGTGTTTTATCTCAAGTAAGTTTTTCACAACATCCATTCGGCAAGATTGGGTTACCAACATCCTAGGCATTTAACACACATCGCATCTATTTAGTATTTACATTACTAATTACTACTATTTCAGCTAGTGTTTTGGATTTCGGCTCCATGGATATTCTCCTAACATAGCCTGAAAGGAGCCATTTGCGGTTATGGATAGCTGATAACTCCCCACTTGCTATCAGTTGGATTTTAGGAGCTGGTTTGAATACAATCAATTGGGCAGGTGTTAAAGATGAGGTTCTTTCCTCTCATTGATGGCAGGCAAAAAATTCCTCGAATGCCCTTTGCTAATCTCTTCATATTGTAGACATAAAGTGGAAGCAAAAGCACACAATCCATGCCAAGCACTACACTTGGTCCAACAAGCAAAACAAAGTTTAAGGCCGAGACACAGGCCATTCTTTGTCTTGGCCTTAACCCCAGATCTATCCCTCCTTGAAACATGATAATATCCAAGGAATGATGATCTCCCTATAAAATTCTACAAGCGTTTCTGAGACAGTCCAACAAGTAAAACAAAATGGCCTTTTCATTCCCAATTGATTTTACTCAGTGAAACACATTCATTATTAAGATTACTGTTTCCCACCTCAAGCCATTGGAGTGCAGGAAAATTACTTAGCAAATGTGTAACTTACTTCCCTGTTCTATTGGTTGTGTTGAATGGAATTTGTGGTGGGAATGTGCACATCATCCTACTAACCAAGTTTAAGGCTGAGACACAGACCATTCCTTGTCATGGCCTTAACCCCAGATTTATGCCTCCTTGAAACATGATAATATCCAAGGAATGATGGTCTCCTTATAAAATTCTATAAGGGTTTCTAAGACACCATTGGGAAACCTTTTAAATGTATGCTTGGAAGCTCTTCATCTAGAACCACTTGCAGAGCAAACTAATGCAGGCATCATCAATATAAACCACAACTCGGCCAACATGAACTCAATTAATGATCCCAGGCTAATCATTCTACTTTACGTGGCTTACAAGACTCCTGCAGAAGCATTAACCACAAAAAAATTAAGCTTGAAAACTATCTAGTGGGCTGGAGAAATTCATCAAGAAGATCTGCTCCTCAAGATTGATTTTGATAAAGTCCTACACAGATTAGAATGGCATATTACTTCAGATATGATGACATGGACTAGTATCCTAAGGTCAAAAAAGCAATGAGGTACAATGTTGAGAACCTAACCAATCAAGTTATTATGCAATGGTCCATCAGAAAGGGTTTTCTTTGTCCAATAAAACATTTCATCACAGCTAATGCTCTAGGTTAGCTAGAGTCAAGTGCAAATCGAATGAATGATCATTATCAGGTACCTACAAGATGTTTTAAAATCCACTTTGTAGATGACTCTGTGTTCTCTCTAGAATTAGCCCAATCTTTGGATATGATGATGTGTTGGATTTGGCCCAAGTTCGAGAAAGCAGTGAGCATTATGTTCACCAAAGCATCTGTTAAGTTTCAAGCTGGGCATCTAGTATTAAGAAATAAGTTACAACTAAATCATAATTAACAATTACATCTGAATCAGGTGATTTTTTATTCAAACATGGATGGCATAACAATGTTGATAATGTTGACGATTTTAGAGAAACACAAACTCAGATACCTAGTTAAGGTTCATTTCAATGTTTCAAAAAATAAAATCACGTGGTCAAAAATCTGCTGGCCAAAACTGCATGGACCAGTACAGAAAGATCTTCGCCAAATAAAATTAACAGCATGGAGCAGTACAGAGAAACACTACCCCAATGGGCTTTGCAAACACTGCATTTCCCTGAAATAGAAATGATAACTATTAAACCTCTCCCAAACACAGCCTCGGACCGTATGCATGCATATTTCCTTTCTATAGATAATATCCTATTTTGTAGAGATTAGTAAACAAAGACAACGTACTTGCTACTCCGTTTACAACCTCATAAGAATCCTAAATCATGGATCTTTTTCCAACTACCCACCTTCAGCCCTAAATCTGGCAACAAAATAAAATTCGCTGTTCACATCTATATTTCGCAGAAAAATAAAATGGGCCGAACAAACGGTGCAGACATACACACATACCAAAACGGAAAACTGAAAACAGAGAAAGACAAACTCAATAAATAAAATCCACTGAAAAAAACCGCGTGCATGGCCATGCAATGGACCTGAATGTTTGGATTCAACGAAGCATATTCATTGGCTTTATAAAAGACTCCAACAATTTCATTACTTCCTCCAAGTACCTGAATAATCAGATGCAAGAAAAAACGGCTTATGCGGCCCTCATGCAGCGAAGAAAGAGACGTGTGGCCTAGTGGAAACCCTTCTCCCTTCTCTGCAGGTCCGTCGCCGCCCTCCTCAACACTCGTGCCCTCCACTGATTTCTAAACCCTAAAAAACCTTAACCTATTAGTTATTAATTAAACGACTGATTTCTCTCCAATCGTTTAACATTACATCTAACGGCTACGATTAAGACACAAAGACATTTGGGGGATTCATTTCAAAGGGAAACGCCTTACGGCGTAAAAATTATAGTTAACACATTTCTGAATGGGTAATATCCTGCCGTGGCAGGAATAATAAAGTTATAATCTATATTACACTGCAATTTTATATTTTTATCCCAAATCCACTTTAACTTTAAGCAACCAAAATTTGTAGTTATGCTGGTAGGCATCACACATGGAAATAAGGTTTGAGTACATGGTAAGAGGCGATTTTATGTATTTTTCTCAAATTTATTTTTTCTTGAACTAAGTTTGTTATATATATATATATATATATATATATATATATATATATATATATAAGTTTTTGAAAGATGAAAAATGTTTTGCTATTTAGATTGTTGGTGTAGTTTTTATTGATATTATTTCAAAAATTTGATGTGTATTTATATTATTATGTAGAGACAAAACTTTGTTACTTATAATAATTTGTTCGCAATTTATAAAAGGACAAATTTACGTTCTTGCTATATACTTCTAAGTTTTGAGCTTTTAACTTGTTTCCTTATATTGAAGAAAGATGAATTCTTAACTAAGCAAAAGTAGTTTTAGGTCATACTCCATGACTATCAAAATTTATAGCTATATTAATAGGCATACTCACATTTTCACCTTCCTGATTTTTTTTTTATATTTCTTAATATAATTATTACTATAGATTGATAGTATTAGTCTTATAATCTTCATGAAGTAGGATGGAGTTTCACTAACAATTCAATTGCACCACAATATAGAGATAATGGTTGCAATTATGATACTAATAAATTTCATGATTATGAATCTAAATTGATAAAATCTCAATCAAATTTACATTTACATTGGCAAGCTTGCTTATTTTTTTTTAGGTGAAACTTTATATTTTCTAACTCACAGTGAAATAAAGTTGCCACATTGTTATCCATAGGGTGAATGAAGGCAGGGATTTGTTGAGAGTTTCATATTGTAATATGGAGCTTATGTTGATTTTATAAGGAAGTATTTTCAGTCCACCTTCACATACTTAAGCGAGAATGGTGTTGCTGGTACCAAGCTAGTCCTTATGGAGTTCATCCCTTATAAATTTCTTAATGGAAAATAGATTGACTAGCAACTACATAGGCAATTGGTATCCCCAAGAGGCGAGATGAGATTTGTTATTGCAACTTATATGGACTTAGCATGGGAGTATCTATCAATTGAACTAACCATGGGGTTGATAAGAGTCAAATTTATGACAACTTGGAATTTTATTATTATGAATATGGAAATCTATCCTCCTATCAACACTCACACAAACTACATTTACATTGATAGATGTACTTACCTCTCTATTTTTTTTGGAAAGAAGTGGTATTTTATAATAAAACAATAAGTATGAATGGATGAGTTTTGCTTCATTATCATTCATAAAAGTAAGCAAGGTGGGATTCATCCATGAAGTAAATGAAGTGAGGATTTGCTGATATTTCAACTAGACCTTGAAATGGAGATCAAAATCAAATGTATTACAAATATTGGATTCCATTACTATGCATTCAAATCTATCCTCCTCAAAGTTAACTAAATTCATATTTATGTTGGTACACATATTTGCATAAGAGCTTATTAATAAAATCAACTTTTTTGTGAGATAATTTTCTTTGTCAAGGCAAGTTTTGTCTTGATGCACTAATTTTGTTTTGTTTTGTTTTTAAATTCAATGATTTAAGCCATCTTGAAATGAGCTAACACCCTCAATTGTAACATTTTATTGTTAAAGTTCACACCAATAAAGTAGAACTATAATTTCTGAGAAAATTCTTATTAAATTTGTTAAAAAATTTATGTCACAAAAAAGGTTGAGCTTGTCTGCTTATTAAACTTGTTCTTACTAATTTATATTATTTGAGGATACTTTTATATTTTTAATATAATATTTGGTCATATTTTTTGTTTTTTGTTTTTTATGCTTTGGCCATTTTTGAGCATATTTTCTAGTTAATTTTACGCGAAAATTTGGTAGGAAATCATTGTCAACATGAGTTTGAATTATGAAATCTGCATAATCCGTGTGTAACAATGGTTTCTTAGGGTGTTTAATCCATTTATACATTCAAAAACACATTCTAAACAACATAAAACTGTGATTTCATAAAAAAATATTATTGTCAAATTCCTAAAAAACCAAAACATAAAAAAAGTTAGACTGTGCTTAATATAAATAGATGATATTTATCATCTACAAATTAAAAAAAAATAACAATTTCATACTCATTCAATGACTTACAATAGTTTTTTGTTACAAAATTTTATTTAATGTAATTGCTTTTTAAATTTTTACCATCCATTTTCATATTTCATAAATTTTTATATTTAACATAATTATATCAATACAAATTAAATTACCATATAAATAATAAATAATTTAAAAATTAATAAATATATAAAATTGGTAAAACTTAACTCACTTATACCTCAAAACTCTACACCTTAAATTCAAATCCCATACAACAACCAAATAAACTAATTAATAAAAGTTAACCCAATTAAATCCAAACTTATTTTATTTTCCTATTTTCAAAATTTTAAATTTAATACAATTGCATTAACGTAAACTAAATTATAATCTAATAATAAACAATTGATAATTACATAGTAAATAAATATTTAAAATTGATCGAACTTTACCAACCTATAATTCAAAATTTAAACCACTCTACACCAACTAAATGAACAAATAATAAAAATTTCACAATCCAACCTCAATTTATAGCATATACCAAGTTTAGACCACTTCTACTTTAACCGAACACTTAAATTCCCAAGCGGGAATGAACGTGACGAGACACTAAAATAGAGGTGGGGGGAAGTGGGGCCTCGGCCTACTGCTCCGCATTGGGCCCCTGCATTGGAAGAGGAATCACATGAAAGGTAAGGGGAGAGGAAGGAGGGAAGCACCTTTCACTACCAATTTTGTATCCCAAGGCACGTTGGTCCACCAACAAACAGCTCACCTTACTTCACCATTCTATTCTATCTCCAACTTACCTACTTTAATTTCTCTTTACTCTTTCTCTGCTTCCAGATCGATGGTTCTCGTACATTTTTTTGGAGCACAGATTCAAAGTGGCCACTCTAGAATCATTGCATTTGCCATTAATTCGCATTAGGGCGCTCGGTCCTCTGCTTTTTCTAATCACAAAGGATTTTGATAAGGGAGAACGTTTTTCTGTATTTTTGGGTTACCTTTTACTACCAAGCCCAGGGAGCCCTCGTATGACCGGGTGTTGGACCCTTAGTGTTATGGGCACTTTGGAATTGGAGAGAACAGGTTCAGTGAATTTTGTTATGCATTTCGCGTTGGATCCATTGACGTTCAGTTTAGTCTTCAATATGCTGCAAGGAACTCTGTGAGTTTCCATGGGGAAACGGAATAACAATGTGGCAGACCGAGAAGTGGGTGAGAATGAAGAGGAGAACGGTGGGGCGTGTTGTAATGCTTCTGGGGTTTGCAACAGATCAACATGGAAATGCGTTGTGGCAGTGATTATTAGTTTGACTATACTGGTTTTTGGAGTCTACAACCTTCCATTTTTTAGTAAAGGCCGTGGGCATAATGGGCTGATTGCAATAGGAAATACAACAGGTAAGGGTCCAGAGCTCTATTAACCCAATTGAAAACTGAGGTTGTATATGTGTGTGGTTACTAACTATTCATCAATAAAACACTATAACTCAGTTTTGCATCGAGGCCATAAGCTTTCTGTAAAAATAATATAAATCATATTGCAATCAATACCAAAATCCCTTTCGGTCGCATCTAGGGTTCAGATCTGGGGCCTGTGTAAGCCATGTTTTTGTTGTGTGCCTACTGTGTCCTTTTCTCTTTCCTGTTAAAGTTTTCTCAACAAGAGGGAAGTTTGCCAAATTAGCTTTTATAATTGAACCACCTTGAAGTTTTGCGATAACTTTACCTCCTAGCTTAGCCAGGTAAGGCCATTTGAGGACCTTTTTCAAATGTAAAGAGTGACTCTCCATTTATCAGCTTGATCGGTGCTAGCTAACTGTCAAAAGATCAAGGGTTGGAATAATCATACCTTGTAGCTCAGGCAGGCAGGTGAGACCTATCAGGACCTTTCTCAAATACGATGTGACTGTCTCCTCATCAGTGCTAGTAGCTCGCTGTCGAGAGGTCAAGCCTAAGATTCTTAGCTCTAGGTGCTTATGCTTGCAGCTTCCTAAAGGTTTGCTGTCTTTTACAAAATAATGCCGTTGAGGACGCTCAACCTAATTTCACTTGGTTTTGAACTCACAACCAGCTTTTTACTATCAGCCTACCCCAGTTTATGCTTTACATGTTATGCATAACCGTTAATAGTAGTTACATTGGTAACGATATAGAATTCATCCGAGTACATAAGAAAATTTGTGTGAACCCAGATGAAATGATGAGAGTATTTCAGCTAAAACACCTCAGAAAGCCTTATACGTTTCTTGGCATGGCAATTGAGAAATTGTACGGGTTAAATGAGATTTTTGCAATTTTTCCAGAAAGTTTATATGGGCATACTTGGAACCATAGATAAAAAATTACCAAAAAAACTGGCAAAACCATAACTCCAAAACTTAAACAAAAAAAAGGCCTTTGGAAAATCAGAGATTTGAGGAGAATGTTATAAAAAATTCCTAACGCTATGAAAGCCAAAAAATTGTGTGCCTGTGATTTTTTCGGAAAATTACCAAAAATTGCAAAGGCTGTGAAAAGAGGCCAATACAAGCCTGAAATTTGATTTTTTGAGTCACTTCTCTGGCTTTATTTTTTGTTGGAAGCCATAACAGCGAAAGAAAATTGACTTTCTCGTCATCTTTCCTTTTCTATTCTTTGACTTTTTAGCATTACCATTAATGATTCCAGGATGTTTGAGACTGGTTCCACCCTCATCAAACGTCACATGAAGAAAGTAGAATTTCGTATCCCATTCAGAATTTTGCAGACTTAAATAGTTCTTGGGATTTGAGTGTTTCAGGATTATTGTTTGAGGGTATGGGATTGGCATTTAATCAAGAGCACCAGGCCATATATGTACCCATTGTCAGTGGTGTTCACTGTTGAACTCATCTGTGGTTGCTAAGTTTTTGCTGATTTTTTGCTAACTGGCAACGATGTCAATGGCCTGATGTCCAGATCCCTGAAAATTTTTTGCCAATGCCAATTTTTTGGTCAATGCTTGGAACCAAGTTTGGAGCTAAGAGGGAGGATTTCCTTGAGGCCAGACGCTGTATCTAATAACTTGTTTTCATAGAAATAATTGATGATTTTTGTGGTGGGTCGCAGTTTTACCTTCATTCTTTCATCATCGTTTTAATTTTTTTAGCTTGGTTTAGGGACTGGAGCTGCAAGTATCTGTACAATCCACTAGTTTTTTTCTAATGACCAGCATATGTTGACACATTTATAAAATCTTAAAAACAGGTCAGAATTGATGGTTTAATTTATTTATAGATTCCCGTATATACCCATGCTATCCGGAAGAGGCAACTTTGCAGTAACACTTAAATGAATTAAACAAGTATGGTAGGAAAAGACGATTAAAAAGAGTATGCTAGTGGGAAAGATGGCAGCAAAATATGCTAAGAAAACTATGCTAGTAGGAGAGAGCAACTATACTGAACCAGCTTCAGAGACGGTTTTTGAGACATCCAGACACCATTCTTCAGCACTGGAGTACTTCTCTGTGTTTCAACAGATATTTATACAGCTGTGTGTCAGCCCTATGGTACAGATTGCCTCAGTATGTTGCCTAGTGGAGAATTTGAGGTTATTTACAGCGTGTCCACAACACTGTTGGAGATCAACCCTCTCAAACATGGCTCCCTATGGGCAACACAAATTAGATCCAGATTTACAACGGTGGCAGGTCTTGTGGACAAACTTGTGAAGGTTGAGCTTGAAAACCAAACTCTGAAACAGTCTTTCTGATAAATTCAGTGTCTCAGTGGCCTTTTCAGCCTCCTACGGGAGTCCAAGTGATACGGATACCATATTGCTGCAGTCTGAAATTTCAGATCTTAAGGACATCCAAACAGGAATCTGAAACCAGCAGGAAAATTTAAACAGGAAACATAAGAACAACAGCCAGCCATGCAAAAACAAATTGGTCATAACTCTTGGGTTCATGTGGTCAAGGAGAAAAAGGCACCCTCGATTGTGGACTTTATTGTGCAGGTCAAGTTTAAAAACGATGGATTTAGGTGTCTAAGGAGTTGAATCTTAGACTACAGAGTCTTCTGTCTTCTGACCCATTCCGGCGTCTCCCTTTTCTTGACAGCACTTTAGATTTGGAATACATCAAACTTGAGTTCAATTGGAGGTCAACAGATTTTCTTTTGTCATTTGATTCCACTCTTCCAAGCCTCCCTGTCAACTCCGAGAGCCAAGAAGAAACCTGTCTTATTTCCTGATTCCCACTAAGATTTTTGAGATGTCAACCTTACATGAATGTAGGTGGATGAGCTCATGAAGGCAAGAAAACAAGTTTAGCTGTGAGGAAAAAGAACAAATGAGCAGTGATCTAGAATCTTAGGGCTGTCATTTATGATTTCTCCATTGGTGGATGGTCATGGCCTTGGCCAACCAATAGACATGATTGATGGGTCAAAGTGGGTTAACATCCACCTACATTGCTTGTTGGAACAATAATAGGTCAGCGTGGTCCTCTCTGGGGTACTTCTCAAGATGATGTGCTTTCCACATGGGACTTGATTTTTCGCATAGAGACACATGAGAGTTGTTGGAACTGTAATGGTTCAGTGTTGTCCTGTTAATATTAGATAACAATGGTATGTTCTATGCTTAGCACAGTTTACTTCAATGTTTCTTTACCAGCCCAATAACAATTTCCAATTATTTCCAGTAGCAATCACATTGACAGTAAATGCAGATAGAACATAAAACAAGATGTAGAAGACAAGCCAAGAAAAGGGAACACCGGATTTGGTGGATGCCAGGGAAAAGCCCTTTGATCAAATCTTCTTACTATTATTGAATAGTTCAGCAGAGAGAGAGAGAGAGAGAGTACAAAAGTCGAAATTATTAGCCCAATGTAAAGTCAAATCAGCCCTGTCAAATTCTACAGTCAACTGCAGTCAAACTTCAGCCCTAACCAGAAAGTCAACTCTGGTGAAAACAACAACAATTCTTCCTTGAAGCAGCTCGGTCTTCCTTTGTCCAACTTGGCCTGATCAGGAGGATAAATTCAGCCCAAAGCAGCTCGGTCAAAGGAGAGAGAAGACTTGTAATTTTCTGTAGTCAAACAGCAGTCAAACCTGAAGTCAATGCAGGTCAAGCAGCCCAGAATTCCTCAATTTTTGTGCCCAGCAATGCAGCTTGAGAAAATCAAATCGTTGACCAAAAACCGACATCAAACTCAGTCAAATGCACCTTGGTCAACGCTGGTCAAACCTGTTCCTGAAGTCCCAGAAAATATGTCCTCCTAGCCGCACGTGTGAGAGAGAAAGAGGCTTCCCAAGAACTGTACAAATCAATCTGATGAAGAGAGGGAGAAGAATGTGTGAGTGATGGATGTCCAAATGAGGTGTGAGTTCTCTTCTATTTATACACTTTGTTGTGGGTGAAGAGACACATTCATTGGGCTTCTTGAGCCTACATTTCGCTGAGGCTGACCTGAACAATTTGCACATGTGTGGTCATAAATTCAAAATCACACTTCTGCTTGTCTGAATGAGATGATCTTTATGTCAATCTTGGACTTCTCGAAAAGAGGAATCCAATGCAATCATCATCTCCATCAAATGAGCTGACCCAAGGTGGAATCTGGCCCTAGTTGCCAATTTTAACACCCCTTCTCAACTAGGGGGAATTCCACCTGCCAATCCATTTGTTGTCATGTACCATCTTTGTCATCTCTGCTCTGCGCTGCTAAATCATGAAGTAATAATGAAGAAGAATTGATCGAGAGTGAGTCACAAGACCTTACCACTCTCCACTGACAAAAGTCTGTCCAAAGGTAGAACCTCAAGTGATCCCAGAACAAGTTGTTGAACACCACGCATCCTAGACATAGGGAGTACGATAGTACACGATGCGTCCATCGATAGTGCTATGGTCCCTATCCATGTTTCCCCAACTCATTGGCCAGATGAGAGGTACTTCCCATTAGTTCCAGAGTCCATGGGTAGGATTGATGCTGGGGCATCGACAAGAGAAGCTGAACCACTCATCTTGCTCATATGCCATAGGAGAAGGTGAACCACTCATCCTATGCATATGTGAATTGTAGGGGAAGGTGAGCCACTCACCCTACACACATGTCAACCATCATGGGGTATCACATGAGAAGGTGAACCACTCGCCCTGAACATAGTGCATCACTAGGAGAAGGTGAACCACTCACTCTATGGTCGTTCATAGCTCCAAAAAGTACCCCAAGCCCCTAGGAGCTTCCAAAGCTCAGTGTCCAACTCATGTGGGACTCTCATAAGAGGGTCTTTCCACGACTCCAAGTCTCTCACGGAAGGCTAAGAATTTGACCTTCCTTAAGGGATTCGTGAGAATGTCTACGACCTGCTCATCCAACCTGATATGTTGGAGCCATATTGCTCCTCGTTGTACCATATCCCGGATAAAGTGTTACCTAATATCAATGTGCTTGGAGCGGTCATGGAACACGAGATTCTTTGAAAGGCGAATCCCACTTTGGTTGTCGCAGAAGATCGTGGTGGTATCCAACACGTGCTCAAATAACTCACTGATTCCTCAACCAAACAACTTCACAATAGGTCATACTAGCAACAATGTATTCGGCCTCGACGATGCTTAAAGCAATCGATTTCTGCTTCTTGCTCATCCAAGATATTGAAGCAAACCCCAAAGAAAAGCAACATCGAGACGTGCTCTTACGATCCACCACATTGCTAGCCCAGTCAGCATTAGTATATCCATGTAGCCTCAAATTCCCGACAGTGTATCTCAAACCATAGTTGATTGTGCCATAGAGATATCTCAAGAGATTCTTGGCAACAATCAATGTATGTGATGAGGCTCGACCATAAATTGATTCAATGTATTCACAACGAAGCGTATGTCTGGACGAGAGTTTACCAAGAACATTAGGGCCCCCACAAGTTGTCGATACTTGGAAGGATTTGCCAATTCAGGCCCAACAACATTTCCACATAGCTTGTTGAAGTTGAGTTCCATCAGAGTAGACACAGACTTGCATTCCATCATCCCACATCTGTCGAGTAGCTTCACAATGTATTTTCCGTGAGAAAAGAATCTCACTTGGCTTTTGCCAGACCTCCAAGTCTAGGAAGTAGTGCATCAAACCTAGGTCCTTCATCTCGAATTCAGGAGCCAACTCCCTCTTGTATTGATAAATGAGAGGGTCTGCACCTGTCAGAAAAAGATCATCCACATAAAGAACCAGAATGAGAGGCCTGTCTTTTTCAACCTTGAGGTATAGGTTCAAGTCAACTTCACTCCTTGTAAAACCTAGCTTCATAAGATAACTATCGATCCTCTCATACCAAGCCCTAGGGGCTTGTTTCAACCCATAGAGGGCTTTCTTCAACCTGCATACATGTGTCTTCCGATCTTGAACTTCGAACCCCTCAGGTTACTCTACATAGACTTCCTCCTTACGCGAGCCATGCAAGCAAGCAATTTTGACATCCATTTTGTGTAGGCTCCATCATTGAGAAGCAACAAGAGCTATAATTGAAGAATAGTGGTATATCGGGCAACCAATGCAAATATCTCGACATAGTCCACTCCTTCCTTTTAAGAGATGCCTCGAGCAATGAACCTAGCCTTGAACTTTTCAGTACTTCCATCAGCGCCATGTTTGACTTTGTAAAGCCATTTTGAAGTGACCACTCACTTGTCCTTGGGTCTAGGAACCACATCCTAGACATCATTCTTCATGATCGATTCATATTCCTCATTCATTGCATCCTTCCATACTTGGTGCTTCGCGACTGCTTCAAACACACATGGCTCAGATTGAACAATGGTACTCATAGCAGCAGCTAAGCACCCTTGGTACCTGTTTGGCTTCTTGCTTTCACAAAATGTCCCCCTTGGTGCAACATATCTTTTAACATCTTTGAGAGTATCTTTGAGCCACAAAGGTCTTTTCTATGAGGTAGAGGGCTCACTAGGTGGTGGATCAATGGGATCCATCGAGCCTTCAACATCAGGCATTCGATCATCTGTCGGAGATTCATCCTTCTTTCCTGCATCATCATCATTGTCCTTCCTAGGGATAAGAAGATCTTTCACTTTCCCAAGGGCAGAATCTTCATCGAAGGTGACATCATGACTTATTTCTACTTCTCCTTGACCAGACACAGATTTTATATGCCTTCGAAGTTTCACTTTTATATGCCTTCGAAGTTTCACTATAGCCCCCAAAAGTTCCTTTCTTCCAAGATGCATCTAGCTTGTTTCTTTTTTTGCACATGAAAATATATAGGGCAACCAAAAATTCTAAAATGAGAAACATTAGGTTTCTTATCGATGAAAACTTTTTCAGGTGTCTTGAAGTCCAATGCTTGATGCGAGTATCTATTTTGAACATATACAACAGTTTGACAACTTCTCCCCATAAGAACTTTGGTAGGCCTTGGTCATGAAGCATAGCACAGGTAGCTTCTATAATTGTTCGATTCTTCCTTTTGACAACTCCATTTTGCTCAGGAGTATATGCAGTAGTGGTCTCCCTCTTAATGCCAACTTTTCTACAATAGTCATTAAATTCATTTGACTCATATTCGGTTCCATTATCGGTCCTCAATATTTTGTTCTTCCCTGTTTGATTTTCGACCAAGGCTTTGAAAGAGCAGAACCATTTGAACACTTCATCCTTCTTCAAGAAATAGATCCATGTTGTGCGAGAGAAGTCATCCACAAAATTTGCATAGTACAAGTATCTTTCCAAAGATGTTACAGACAACATACTTGATAGATCAAAATGAACCAATTGAAGAATATTTGTAGTTTGAATTTCACTTGAAGGGAATGGTTCCCTTGTATGTTTTCCAGCTGCATAACACTGACAAACTCCTTCATGATCTATGTTGAATTCGGGCATACATGTGACCATCTTCCTTACATTAGGTAAGGCTTTGTAATGAAGGTGAGCAAATCTTCGGTGCCATAATTCGGATTAAAGAGAAGTATCACAAGTCATAGCTCTTAAAAGACTTCCTCCAACTTGATAGAGACCTTCAACCCTAAATCCAAGTGTAAATGCGTCTTTCACGTTCCTTTGCCAAACACGTACCTTCTCATCAACGAATGTTACCTTGAAGCCTTTATCTTCCATTGCATAAATAGTTACTAGGTTCTTTTTCAAATTAGGTACATACAAGTACAACACTTCTTGTAGATGAAGGATTTGACCTTGATTCAAGTGAAGAGTGACAATCCCAATCCTTTTCACGGGGTGGGTGGCATTGCCCCCAAGTATGATCTCCAAATTTGTCTTCTTTTCAACCAAATTTGAGAGGGCCTTGTTGTATCTAGTGAAGTGCCTTGAGGAGAGGCAGTGGTGAGGGCAAAAATAAGATAAAATTCTTTTTACTTATCTACAACATTAGTTTCCTCATACTTGGAGTTTCTCGACTTTTTGGGAGGACAACCATTTCCATATCGAGTAGCGGGAGCATTCCTCTTTCCTTTGTTTTTGAACTTGTTGTTCCTTTGATTGCCATTGCTTTTGTAGTTGTTGTCATCATCCCTTGGAGTATCCTTCTTATGAGGACATTCTCTAGCATAGTGGCAAAACCTGTTGCAATTGAAGCATCTTCCTTTTCTTCCTTCTTTGAATCCCAGCTCAAATCCTTGACCTTCTCTTCTTGGACCAACATTGTTCTTCCTTTTAGCATAAGCGAAGAAAGCGATAGCATTATTTCCATTTGAGGGCTTATCTCTCACCATCATCCTTATTTCTTCTTCAGTGCATTTAGCCAATTCATCAGAACCCAGAATTTTGCCATTGTTGAGGATGGTGGTGTTAAACACATCCCATTCTCTTGTAAGACCTCCAAGTGCAATAAGAGTGAGCTTCCTGTCACCAACAACTTCTCCAATAGATAAAAGATCATTCTTGATTTCAGTAATCCTCATGAAGTAGAATTGAATGGACTCTCCTCTATCCATCTTGATGTCTTTCAACTTGTTCTTGAGAAAGATGACTTGATTTGCATTGTTTACTCTGTGTGAAAATTCGGTGACCCCCGAATCCAACTGCATCAACTGATTAAGTTTCTTCTATTTTTTAAATTCACTGAACAAATATTTGTAGTTTCCTACGGCAAATATCGAAACTAATACACTGCAGCCTTCACAAATAAATACTGCAGAAACTAAATACTGCACAGGAGAGAAATAAACAAGCACACAATTACACCGTTGTTTTTCGACCAATGTCCCCAGAAAAACCTAACTTGGGAAAATTGGTGCAGCAGTTGAGAGTTTGATTATTATGCAGTGGTAATCTGAGTACAAATCATTGGATGCCCAAATTGGCTATCCGATACAGAGAATAAACTGGCAAAGAGGTAGTGAGAAAATATCTCACATTGTCATTGGAGATCCGACACTAATCTGGGCTTCGGATGAGTTGCCCTACGCTATCTCTGTGCAGTGTCTGTGTGGGCTCACGCAGTCACTGCATCACAGCTCAAGGGACTGCATTGCCCTCTTGTTCTGATCTTCTGCCCACTGGAAACTCGACTCACTGGCATTCTAGACTCACACCCCGACTTTTGGCTCTAGATCTCGACTACTTTCCAGCAAAATTGTGGACTCCCTTTGAAGCACTGTGCTGCCTCTGCGTGGCACTATGCTGCCTCTATGGACCTCTCAATGCCTCCTCTGCCTTGCACTCACTGGGACTGGAAAAATCCTCTTCGGTCTACTATCCTTGCCGCTCACTGCAAGAAGATCACTTGATCTCTCTTCGGCAACTCAGCGCTGCTGCGCTTGAGAAATTCGATCTCTAGATCTCACTATCTCGGTGTGTTCTCCAAGTGCCCATCAAGCTCTTTCTTATAATCTTTTGTTGGAGCACCAACGACCAAGATTAAAACATAATCAAAGGTTAAGATTAACTGGGAGTTGATCCTCGTCTTCTTCTAGAAAATTCGTGAAAGGTTTAATTAATACCCTTTGATTAATCAGATTTTCTAAGTTTAGACTTGGGAATACATTAAAAAATGATTAATTATTTTAATTAAACCATATCTAGGTCCCAAACGATTTCTGGGTTTTGGAGAATACATGTGTCTTAGCCTCTTTGCAAAAATTTCGAGGCTAGAGCACATCCGATGCTACATAAATCAACACTCCCTCTTAGCCTAGAATGTGCTCTGGTGCCGCAAAACTGAAGCATCACTCTGTCTTTGCACCATGTCCTTCTACGCTACTGATGTTTGGCTTTGTTGTCCATCAACTACTGTGCAACTCTGATTGCTGCATCCATGCTGATGTCTGGCCCTATGGAACTGTTGCCAACACTGCATCTGCATTGCAACCCTCTCCAACTGTTGCTGTTGCAACTGCAACAACTACAACGAAAAAGCATCCAAAATACTAAACCAACTCTGGTCAGTATGATGCATCTGTCACCTGAGTCCTGATTGCTGCTAGACTCTGCGCAGTCACTAAAGCTTCTTCGCTGCTGCTGACTCTGCTCTGTGCCATTTGCACCGCTGCCAACTCTACTCTGTGCTGCTCAGTCTCTGACCTGTTACTAGCTACTGCATCTGTCACCATGGCCCCTGACTGCACCGACTACCACTGATCCATCCTGCTACTGCATGACTTAGACTGTTGTAGTAAGGTATTGATTCATGAGGTGGACCTCCTCAAGAATCCTGCCCATCCTGTAGCTCTCTGGGGCTATAACTCCTATTCACCCCACCTCACCCTTAAAGGTAACTCGGTGATCATGGCAAACTCTTCCTCCAGTTTGGAGGATACCCTGTTGATCTTTGTGGATGTAGCCTGCTGATCTTGCTTCTCCTCCTTGTCCTTCTTTCTGAGAGGACATTGAGTGCTGTAGTGACCAAGCTCACCACATCTGAAGCACTTGATCTTTGAAATGTCCTTCTTCTTATTGCGTTGCCCCTTAGATGGAGGGCCATATTCTCCTCCTCATTTACTTGCTTTGTCCCACTATTGCTGCTACCACCACTGATGGTGTTCTTCACTAGATCTCGCCTCATCTCCTCCTACTACAGATCAACCCACATCCAATCCCACTTTGGTAGTTTTTCTTTGCCCAAGATATTCTGGACGAAAACTTGCCATTCTTCGAAAACACTATTTAGAGTTAATTGCACCAACTTTGTAGGCTGGGGCCCTGACCGTACTGAAGCCAGCTGGTCCCAGACATCCCGAAGCCTAGTAAGGAAGGGGTCTATATGCTCCTCTTTCCTAAGTTTAGACTTTAGGAAGATTTAATTAATACCAAATGAAGCGAACAAAGTTCCTTCTACAAATTAATTAAGTTTAGACTTAGGGAGATTTAATTAATACCAAATGAAGCGAACAAAGTTCCTTCTACAAATTAATTACTCCAAAAGACTTGGAATATCAAGATATCCATGAGGATACAAATATAATATTAAATACATGAATAAGAATGGTAATGAATTTACAAATGAGAAGGAGAGGCTTACTTATATATCAGGCAAGTGTCTCTTCATGAAGAGTCATGTCTCATTTAGACATGTCTCTTCAACCTAATTACTAATTAACTAATAATTATTTATGCTTATTGTCATTTACATTATTTTACATTATTTATATATATTTTATTCGTTACATTGCCTCCTTCCTCAAAAAGCTTTTTCCTCAAAGCTTGTCGATGAAAAAGGCTTGATCTCTTTTTAGGCTTCGAAAGTCCTTTTGTCTCCTAACAGTCATCTTTGGCGATACAAGCTGATATGATCTTTTAAGTGACAAACAAAATTGTCGCACTGAGAAGGGATCAGACCATCCTAGATTAATTTTCTGTATAGTATTCTGATCACTGGAATTTTGTAACGACTTGTTAGTAAAAGAATGGATTGATGTTATGTCAGTATTCTCTGGAACATTAGTTTGTTGTCTCTGGTCTGAATGGTTCCGATATGTAGCTTGGTTGAGTTGTCTAATCTTGTGATTCGGATGCCGATATGGGACTTTACTTTCCCGTATTGGGCATGTGGTAATTTTTAGGTTTTCTTCTGGCAAAGACGTTGTTGAGTTGGTTATGGAACATTCACTGGAGATGCCCATTGTCTGAACTGCAACATCCGGGCCCATCTTTTCTTCAACTTTCTTGTCTTCTTCCCGAGTTGTGACATTCATTGAATCGGTATTTGTTGTTTTGTCATCAACCTGAATTCCTACATTTGATGCTTCCTTCTTGATAAGTTGTTGTACCTGGTTTTCTAATGACTTCTTATCCTTCTTAAGTTTCTTAATTTGTGTCAGCGATTTTTCACTATGGTTTTTAAGTCGGGAAACTTCTTCATTTTTGTCAACAGTGATTTTATTAATTTCGTTTTGCATATTTTGTAATAGTTTTTACCTTCTTGAGAAATTACTTTTGAAATATTTGAGATATCTTCTGGTGTTACTGAATTTGGTTCCAGTGTAAAATCTTGGAGCGTTATTTTCTTCTTTTTGTAAGAAAATGTCAAAAACTTTTTTTTGTTTTGGTTTTTTGTTTGCTAGAATAAAGGAACCTAGAGTTTCCATCCATGGTGATCCCAAAACAATGTCAATATCGTTAGAATATAAGGTTTTCACGGTGAATTGTGAGGTAAAAGTGTAATCTCCAATACTTAGGTGTAGATTGCTTGTGTCATATTGTTTGTCATATTCGCTAAGAATATTCTTTTCAACTATATTTGATTCAGGAATCACCAATTGGTTAGCACATTTAGGACTAACATATTTATTTATTTATTTATTTTTTCAGCAGGACTGATAGTGATTATGATATCTCTTCCTGCGAGCGATCCTTTGATTTTAAATAATATATCAACATATCTACCAAAGGTTTCAGGAAACCTTTCATTTTTCATTTTTGAACTACATTCAATTTCTTTATCGTCAACGGTTGACTCCATTTTTTTACTTTGTTAATACGAACTTGGGATTGATTTTTTTTTGTTTATTTTTCTTTGTTTTAATTTTATAAGTAATTCCTTTATTTTTTTTATATATCCTTTTCAAATATTCTCCTTTAATGTGGATTGTTAAAAACTTGAATACCTTTTCATTAAAAAAATACTCCTTTATATTGTTGCCGTCTATATATGTATGTATTTCTTTATATTAAGACCCCTTTTTAAAATAACTTTATTATCTTATAATAATAATAGTTTCACTTCTTATTTTTTAATAATAAATTGGTCCCTTTTTATATACTTAATTACTCCATTGATAACTTTTTAATGTCACCCTACTTAATAAATATAAAGGTCACGTCTTTTCATATGACACGGTCATGATGTTAAAATACCATGGGCTGTTTTTAAAACCATAGCTTCTCCACGTAAAAAGTTTTAAATATACTTGGAAAGATTCCCCATTATTTTTGTTTCTTTTATTTGAATTTGATTTTTTTGTTTTTTCTATATTTTTTTAATCTCTCCTTTTTTTATGACTTTTTTTTAATAATCTTGATTATTATTTTTGTTATATATATATATATATATATATATATAGCCAAAGGCCAAGTAGTGAGATGCAGAAACCCCAAATATTTAGCGAAATGCTTGAACTGCAACAACAATAAATTTGACGAAGAGTTGATAGCCAAAGACTTGGATCGGAGAACGAGCTTTGTGCACTGGTTAAACAACCTAGAGGACCGAACTGCTCTGATACCAATTGAAGCGAACAAAGTTCCTTCTACAAGTTAATTACTCCAAAAGACTTGGAATATCAAGATATCCATGAGGATACAAATATAATATTAAATATATGAATAAGAATGGTAATGACTTTACAAATGAGAACGAGAGGCTTGCTTATATATCAAGTAAGTGTATCTTCATGAAGAGTCATGTCTCATTTAGACATGCCTCTTCAACCTAATTACTAATTAACTTATAATTATTTATGCTTATTATCATTTACATTATTTATATATATTTTATTCGTTACACTCCTCAAGATACATCTTCCGCTGCTCGGAAGATCCTTCGTATAGCGTAGCTAGTGCCTCCCACATTTGTCAGGCAATATCTTTGCCAGCGATGTGAGATACCACGTGATTTCGAACCCCATCGAGAATCAGCCTCTTAGCTTTCACCATCTCCTTCTTGTATTTCTTAAGTGGATTTGCATATGCAGGTATGACTACCACACTATTGATGTAAGCCTTGAGATCATGTTCATCTAGAAGGCAGTAAATTCTAGCCTTCTAGATCACATAGTTGGAGGCTCCGTCCATCCGATTTTGATCTCTCAACCCTGTTGATGTCATCTCTCTGAAAATGTCGAACTTCTCCTCTTCTCCCCTTCGCAGCTACTGGCCAGCTATTTGCACTCCCTTCTGGAGTGAGAAACTTTGCACACAACTGTTGGACACCTAATCCTAAAGGGTTAGCGTGGAAGCCGAATAGACAAGCAGTCCGAGGGACCTTGGGATCTGAATCCCAACGGTCACCAAATGTACTATAAATGTATATCAAATTGTTAATAAAAGGGTATCGCATGCTTTATCTTTCCTATTTGTTTTCCCTAACCATGTGTGTTTAACATGGTATCAGAGCCATGATGTGTGGCCTGTGAGCTGCCTTGAATAGCGCTGCCTACCCTCATTACCTGCGCTTTGTTAAGCTGTGAGTCTGACATCTTATCAGATGCGTTTTCCTAAAAAACGGTCTCCCTCACTGTCCACCTACTCTAACGCTCTAAAATCTGCCTGTCATCTCAGAGCTGGCCTGGCATCTCAGAACTGTTTTGATATGTGAAGCGGTGATTCCTGGACCGTGCCAGCGTACGAGTTTGCAACATCTTTGTGGGGAGGGCTTACCATCGCTCGATTTGTATTGCCCTGCCAAATCCATGGAGTAAAAGATCCTCAAGTTTGAACTACCTGCAACTACCCTAGCTGTCCTTTGCTTCGTCTATTCATTCTCCGGCCTGGGATTTTTGTGCTTCAGGTTCAATATTGGAGGGCATCTGCTCTTCCCATATTAATTCTTCGGCCTGGGATTCTTGCGCTTCAGGCTCAATAATGTGGGGCGTCTGATCTTCCAAGGATAATTCTTCATCAGGAGGTTCATCTTTGGCCGGGATTTCTTTCACAATGTACCATCTATTAGGGTCGATGAAGAGCTCGGGCTCGGCGCGAAGAACCGAATGAAGCTCCATTACCGCTGTATCAATTCGTGTGAGCTCCTGGTGTGAGCTCCTGAGAGCGTTGTCATTTCCGACCGATTGAAGCCCTTGGATTCGAACAAGGCGTTTAGCTCGTCCACGCTCATCGTTGCCTTTGGGAGATTGCCTGCGACTCGAGAGGCTTCTGAGTCTCTTTTTGGCTCCTTCTTGTTCTGTGTTTAAAATCTATGGAGTCTCTCCATTGTGCGGCTCTAAAAATTGTCTGTTAGTGATATTATTTTATCTGTAAACTTTGAAATTGAAATTGTAAACTGGCCCAAAGAATTTGATATGAGTGTGCAAGAGTATATATGTATATATATATTGTGTGTGTGTTTCAGTGCGCACAATGTGAATCTCAGACTTGAGTGCTCGGAGAATTAAGGCTTTCGAAAGGGGCTTGATTGACTGTCGCGACTCCAGTTTACGCAGGCCCATAGAATACACTCCATCTAATTTGTTCTGCATCCTCCGAAGATCAGCGGGCTGTACATATGAAGCTACTGAAGTGTCTGGATCTTTATTCTTGGTTTTGCTGGGAGAATACTTTGCATCTTTGAAAGAGCTCCGTCGAACAGCGACATGCATTATTAAAGCCATATATGCTCGAAGAGGCGACACAACCATGCAGTCCGAAAAGTCAGAATGCAGACGAAAAATCATTTGAACAATAAGTTTAAGACTAGAAGAAAGATGTTCTAATTTTGAAGATGCTAATAAGGCCTTTCGAGTGTCCTCCTCTGCCAAACCAGCAATATTTGAGACACTGTGGAGAAGTTGTGACAAAGTTTCTAGGATAACTGCATATTCATTGTGAACCGCAGATTTCGAGTAACCTCCTTCCGGGCTTGGGCTTCCGAGTTTGAATATGATGAATGCCATTTCTATCTCCGAAGTATTTTGAAATTGCATTTCTCGTTGCTTTCAAAATATTTTGCAAGCTTTTTGTTGCGTTTGAATGGTCTCGACGCGCTTCCTCCTGGGAGATTTCTGCACTAGTTGCTTAACTCATTTTGCAGAACTACACCCATTTAAACAGTGATTGAACACAGCCCATATCGAGCCGTTCTACCATTGCCAGGCCTTTCGCGGAGCTTCACTGCGAAGCATTCAGTAAAAATTAGCTGGATTTATCGCTGTGCCCCACAGGTATTGTTAATGCGAAGGAAACCGAGCTCTAGCGTACTGGGGCGGCTTTACTTTTGGTCATCAACCAGCCTCGCCTTTATTATTATAATAAACCTTTATTGTTGACATCGATTATTACCTGTTCGATCCACGTTCGGTTCGCGTGGAGACTTTGATGACCGGGATCGTTTACATTGCTTTTTCGGACTTCAGTAGGAGAACTCAAATCGGTGTCTTGCAGAACATTATAAGAGTAATACTGATTTGATTTCAATGAGTCTCTGCACAAAATTCGAGACGGACCCAACTTCAACCAAGTCGTATTGATCTTTTGAATAGATTCCTCAACAATCGTGCACAATCTTTGCAGTGGAGACCTATATTTTGAACAAAATTCAGACACAAACACTGTCACTGATCATGCCATCTTGGTGCCTTATCTTTCAATACACGTGTGGCCATTTTATGCACTTGATTAGCCTTGCTGAAGTTCTTTTTTCATGACAAATTTGAAGCCGACACCCAAAGTTGATTGCTCTCCGGTGGACGAAATTGTTGCTTATATCCCTATTTGAACATATATTGGAAAGCTAGCTTCCGCAGGTTGAAATGAGAAAGTATGAATTGGCTAGTCATTGAAGTTTTTTGGATTCGATAAATGTTGGGATACATTCTTCTATGTTTTAGATATTATTGATCGTGGGTATTGCAGGCCTAACTCTGCGTCACTTTTCCTCATTGTTTCACTATTTTTGAGGATTAAAAATGGCTCCAATTAGTGCAATATTAGAGTTAATGGACAATCTAATACTCTCTCATATGAATAATACAGTCAAAATCAGCAAGGATTTTTTCTCAGAAATTCAAACATGTCTACAAAATGCACAGGAAAACATTGAATTTTTGCAGTTGGAATCTCAGCTTCAGCAAGAAGAATTAAAACAGAGAAGTCATTCTGAACCTGTTTTTGTTCAGAACATTGAGACAACCACCCATCAATAGCAAGTTAATAATGCAACAGTTGTACATGTAGATGCAGAAACTCAGTCTGCACTTCCTAAGCCCATCATTAGACCTTGGGAACAGCTTGTCCACAACAAGCACAGAACCGGTCTTGGATATGACAAGGACTTGTCCTTTCATATTCCAGACTACTCAAAACCCATTCAGTTTCAGAGTGCTGGTCTCATTTATGACAGTTCACCTGCTCCTCATGACAGTTCAGCTACAGCTGTTCCAGACTCTGCTCCTCTTCCACAACAGCAACAACAACAACAAATCGTGAAATGCCAAAACTGTGATCGAGTTGGCCATCTGAAAGATCATTTTTTCGATCTTCATCCATGTAAGCACTGCCATAAAACCAATCATTCTTCACACATATGCTTCAGAAACAAACGTCCTGCAAGAACAAATATTCATCTAGGATGGATCGCTTCTTGGAAATGGGCATCAACAACCAAGAAGATATTCCAAACACATGTCAGAACTTGTTCCAGAATATTGAACAGTCTTGCAGTTGAGTTTTCACCATCTTCTCACCTTGTATCTGACAGGGGGGGAAATGATGGTCATCTACAAGCTTCAAAGCCACATCAAGCGAGCCTGAGCCACAACTTGCCACACCAGTTTCAGAGTTTTAGCTAGAGACAAAGATGCCCATGAACATGCCTTCAGTTGGCAATCTGGGACACTTCCTCTAGCATAAGACTTCAGCTTCTTGCAAGTTTTGGAAGAGTTCCGGGAACAAAATTGAGAACACTTCCTCTAGAAGAAGACTCCAGCTTCTTGCCAGTTTTGGAAGAGTTCCAGTAATTGCATTAAGCATTCCACAGTTGTTGGTCATCCTTAAACCATCATAGGTTGAGACTTCCCTTTTCAGGTTGAATTTTTCCCTTTTATGCGGGGTGAGACCTCCCTTTTATGGTTGAAGGTTTCCCTGTTCAAAACAATAGGAGCACTTCCTCTAGCAGAAGACTCCAGCTTCTTGCCAGTTTTGGAAGAGTTTCGGGAACTGCACTAAGCATTCCAGTGTTGGTGGTCATCCTTAAACCACCGCCCTTTACACCAACATTTCAGAGAGCACATTCAGCCTAGTGCTGCCATGCATTTTTGCACATTTTGTATTACAGCTCTCTTCTTGGACTCATACATAACCCTTCGGATTAGGGGGGGAATGTTGGACACCTAATCCTCAATGGGTTAGTGCGGAAGCCGAATGGACAAAAGGAGTCCAAGAGACCTTGGGATGTGGAACCCAACAGTGACATAATGTACTATAAATGTATATCTCTTATTAATAAAAATTGTACTCTCATGATTTATCCCTCATATTCCTTTGTTGTCCATGTGTGTTTAACATGTTTGACGATTCCATTCTTTTTTGATGTTTTTACGACTCCAGTGAAGGTCTAACCTGACTCATTTTTCATGTTTAGAGAATTTGAAAAAGAGGCAAAAAAAAAAAATCCAAAGGTTCCTTTTCATAGATAGTCTCTTAAGTCCGAAAAGGAAAAAAAAATTACTCAGGAGAACCTCTTAGCCATGTTCGACTAAGGTATTCATTTTTCATATATATTCTAGCACAATCTAGAAAAGGGTTAAACTTATACTGAGTAGACATCTTTTCATTTACTTTAACAAGTTCGAAAAGACGATTGCTCGACAATATTTTCATGTTAAGGGATTCTGAAAAGAGTTGAAAGAGGAATCCTCCTAGAGGAACAAGTGGTATAAAGGGTAGAAATTGGTTTCGTTCATGATGGAACTACCTAAAACACAAAAAGGTTAAGAGGATGGCTAATAAGACCACTCATCACAATGGTTCCTCAGGAAAGGGTAAACAAACCAAGTGAAAGTGTATGATTGGCCAATTATATGGTGACGATAGAATGAGAAAACCAAGGATCATTTGGTAGAAACGGGTTGATAAAAATGGAAACCACGAGAGGTAGGATGAAAATGGTTTCATTTTTACACAATCTTGAAACATGTGGAAACTATGCTTGAAAGTGGTTTCATTTTTACACGAGCTTAAAATAAAGCAAATCTATGCTTGAAATAAGGTTGCATTCCCCTAGCATAATGACTCAATTTGAGGTGCATTCTCCCCAATCTTCATTTCATTCACCTAAGTATACTAGTGGTTATTGGGTGGATGGAATGAATGTTCGTTTATTAGATCAAGTGAAAGGCTCGACTGGGAATTTACGACATCTCATTAAACACTCGAATTGGAAGGAGATATGTTTCATTTTTTAACGAGCTTGGCACAAGACAAGGAACTATGTTCATAGACCTTGTTTCATTTTTAATGATCTTGACACAAGAAAAGGAATTGTTCTCTGGGACCTTGTTTCATTTTTAACGAGCTTGACACAAGATAAGGAATTCTGCTACAGGATCCTTGATCATGACCTACAAGAAGCCATAACTTCCAAGAGGTTCTCATCAGATGGGAGGACAACACTTTGGAATGGATACATATTAAGGGATCTAATGGAAATATGAGGCTCTAACACCCCCAATACATGATGCACTACATCACCTACCAAATCATCAGTAGATGCAAGCATAGAATAAGTTCCCACATAATTAATCTGGGTGAGCGAGATACCACTTGCATAGAAGGACCATTTAGGGATGATGGTTGATTGGGAGCCAAACTAGGATCAATGAATGAAAACTAGTCAATGGTCATGATTCTTCCTTCATGTGGGAAACACATCACATGAAAGAGTGAAGAGACAAGAGCTCCCATGTCATAAAAATAGCCATGCCTAAGAAATAAATTAAAATGAAAAGGGCTTTGGACTACCATCACATATTTATAGTCATTCTTTCCTCCCAAAGTAATAGGTAACTAAGGAAGGATCCCTAATGGTTGGTTGGTTCCTCTATTCAAATCCAACAAATTCTAGGTAACGGGCACAAGCTGTGGAGAACCTAAAGCTTTCCAAGTAGTTGAGGATAGGATACTAACATATGTTCATTCATCCATGATTGTTCCAGGTACGGGAATAATATAAGGTTGTACTATGATCTGGAAGGTATGTAAGGAGGAATATGATGTCTTTCCAGTCTACTCCAATCAAATGAAGTAACCATGCTACTTGGAGGGGGTGTTGCGGGAATGGGAGAACTACCCCCTTCCGCTATGGGAATAGGAGAACTGCTACCTAATGCTATGGGAATGGGAGGATTTCCCCCTTATGCCATGGGAATGGGAGGATTTCCCCCTCGCTCCATGGGAATGGGAGGATTTCCCCCTTGTGTCATTGGAATGGGAGGATTTCCTCCCAGATCATTGGAATCTGAAGAAAGGAGAAAAACTTGAGCAGTATGAAGGTCACTCTCTCTGGGAAAGGTATGATCAACTATAGTGGCAGTTGATTCAACTATTTTCTCAACCAATGGTTGGTCAGGAATAGACTCATGGGATTCACATTCAAAGAGAGTGGGATTGACTGGAGACGAAGTTTGATCAATCACTTCATAACTTGGTGGAGGATTGGGAGAAAGCTTTCAATAACCAGCTGGAAGATGAGGCTAAGAATCTGTAAGTTTTTCCAATACTTTTGAGGCTTCATCCATATAAGGATAAAGGTGAATAGTATGATTCCCTTCACATAACCTATAGAGTAACTTAGCTTTACCCCTATTTATTGAAACTTATGATCACTAGTTGATGGTTTTTCACTAGCATGATCTTCAAAAGCTGATGAAAAAGGTTGATGTGAGCCTATGGACCACACTTCTAATACCTGTGGAATACCAGAGAAATCTCAAAGAAGGTGGTCACCCTTACATAACTTGCAAGGGAATTTAACTTTGTGGGGCTAATTGGAAGTTCCTCCATACTAGTTACATCGGTAGAAATGTTTACTTGGCTACCCCTATGCTTATTTTTCTTCTTCTTCACCGCCATTTTATTATTCTTCTTCTTAACTTCCTAGTTACTAGAATCAAGACTTTCACCAGGCGAGGAGGAAGAAAGGGATGAAGCAACAATGGGTGAAGAAGTCAAAGGGTCAACTTTAGGATCAACTTGAGGTTGATGTTTTTCAGGTTGAGGAGAAATTGGTTGAGGATCAGTTTGGACATTCGGAACCATAGTGGTAGAAAAGATCCAAACTTGCAAACCAATGGTAAATCTGGGAAGGGACAATGTTGCCATATAAGGAGCACTAATATTTCCAAAAGAAGGAAAAGGACCAGGATTCCCGTTGAGGGGTTTCCTTTATTGGTAGACTCAAGAACTATTGCCATTGATCTCAACCTAAGATCTAAAGAGTTGTTCCACAGTCAAATTTGGTTGCTAATTTGTTATACAAAATCTCTGATTATCGAAAAATGTATCACCACTAGACCTAGTGGCCTAGTCTAGAACAATAAAAATCAATGACTATAAAGTTCTCCTTAGAGGACTTGGAGAATGGAAATATGCTTACTTGTGATCCGTCGCAAGCTCTTATCTCCTATTGGCTTCTAAGCTCCAACCGTAGCTTTGATCTCTATAATTAGCACCTGCACAAACTCTCAACTCAAGCCAAATATCTACAGACATCTATGTAGAATTATCCAATCACTCTATTTAATGGATCAACATAACATTGAAATGTATGAATGTAAACATAACATAAGACATACAGGAAAATGGTATAAACTTTGTATTAATATGAAATTACAACCAAAAGTGGAAGTTGATCTTGTAGAGATCTCCTCAAGTTGACGTGTCCTTCCTTTCACAATGCACACCTCAAGGTCACACTAATGCATGGGAATGGTAACTCTCTTATGATCGAAGAAGCAACATAAGGGTATGATTAGTCTCCACAAGCCAAACTTGATTTTTTAGATGGCTATAGATTTATAAGAGAGTGTGGTAGTTTATGAATTCTTATCCATTTACCAGTCTAGGCTTGAAATCCACTCTTAATGGGAGGATGAGCTCAATGTAACACCCTCCTCCCACATCTATGCAAGCAACCGGCCAGTTGGGGTAAACATGCGATGAGAGGCCACAATGATATGATTCAACCTCCTAAGTCACATTAAGGAAGTGGAACTGATGGAAACACACCAGACAGATATCCAACATCAGCATTAGGAACCTCAGGAACCAACTCAACCTTTCTGCCAACCAGCCGCTCAGTCCCACTAACATTTTGGACTACTTGGCCTCTAGACGCTCTCATGCTATGGGAATGCCAGCGTTCAGGAACCTTTGGATGATCTCACAAGCTTGCAAGTTAGCATCCTGGGACTCTTTTTTTTAGTGTTGTGCTAGCGTCCTTAGGATTTGAGCCACTTTTTCAGGCCCAGATCCCAGGGCACTGCCCAGAATAAAATCGCATCTTCATAATAGTAAAATAACAAGGAAATGATAGTATAAATGCAATCACTTGAATGAGACATTGACTGGACCCTTACTAGCCATGACATACATTTCATCAAACATATCATGAATATGTAATCTATAGGTATAAATAACAGATATGAGCATAGGGGTCTCATACATAGTTGAGACATGCTAAGAGACAATGATGCCTCAACATATTAACTACCATGTCATCCATTAGGTCATAGATACATTGATCATTCATTTACAAGTAAAAACATGATGAGAGCCATACATAGCTACTAATATAAAACACATATATAACCCACATAATAGTAGTAGAATTACCAATGAAATCACAACCATATGATCCATATATAAACCACTTTCATACTCATATAAATACAAGGAGAAATAATCTCATATTGAAAGCAAAATCCAAACCTAGGATGGGACTTCCACGTTCCACCCAAACGTAGAATGACTTAGCCAAATCTCTCTTCAATCATTCACACCTGTGCCATATTCCAAGCATGAATGTGGGATCTCATAGAACACATCAATAAAAACCATCTAGGGCTTCCAGGGGTCATCCACCTCAACCCATCAAACAGTGTTTCCACCTCATGGTCAGACATAACAAAACCATCATCAAATTGGTCTCTATCAACGCCTTCTAGGGCTTCTAGAGAATTTTTCCATCAAAGGCTTCCAAGACTAATAACTCAAACCACAAATTTTACCAAGCATCTGGGACTAGTCACTCAACCCACATTTTTTACCAGGGCTTCAAGGCTAGTAACTAGAACCACCAAGGGCTTCTAGAGAATTTTCCCAACCAAGGCTTCCAGTACTAGTAACTCAACCTAAGCTATTACAGGGCTTCCAGAGTGTTTTTCCAACCAGGGCTTCCATGACTAATAACTAAACCCAAACTAAGGAAACATGAGAACCAACCAAAACAAAACAAGGCAAAAAAATCCACAATCACTATGGATATCCAGGAAATGGTAGGGCTAGGCAATCCACTATCAATCCCAACCATCCTCCATGCCCATGATAGATCACACAAACAAACCAAATTCATATGCCATGCATGCCAAAACTAGTCAAGAAAACATACATGCAACTCGGCACCTGCAAATAAAATTTGATGTAGTTGTTGATCCCAATATCCCCTTGCGCTTTCCTTCTCTTCCTTTTCCTTCTTGCTCCAAAAATCCAAGTATGCCACACTATCCAAGAGTGCTCCAAGAAAACTCGAAGTATCCAAGAGTATGAGAGAGAGAGAATAATGAGAGAGCTCCAAAACTAAACTGACAAAAGGTTACCAACAGGTCCTCAGAAACCCTCTTATGAATGAGGCCTCTATTTTCTCCATTTTCCATTATTTTCCTTCATTTTCCTTTTCACATGAAACTTATGAACTTTCACCTCCCTTTTCTCCTAATTTCCATTATTTTCATAAATAAAATGCTAAAAATGCCATTTTTCATTTCCAAAGCTTTAGCCATTTCCTTTACCAATTTCCTTAGCCATTAATAATTAACACCCACACTAGGATGTTTTTCCCAACATTCAGCTTGGAATAAGTGTCCCGTCAACTGTGGTTATTAATTTTTCCTTTATTAACTTTTATTACATGTAATTTTCACCAAGATTGTTACAGAACCCTCCCCCTTAGGGGAACACCATCCTCGACGTTCAAAAACACATATAGACAAAAAATTGTTGTAAGAAAAATATATTTCCTACAAAGATTTATAACTTAACTTGATGTAGTATTTACAATGATCAACTTGCTAAGAAGCAAACCAACATGAAAACATAACAACATAACATCATAATGACATGACACCCATACCACTTATTGGAAATTTATAACATAGCTCATGGTGGTATTTACATCCATATACATATATACATATACCAAATCACCAAGCATATACTAAAACACATGCCAAGATATATACCAAAACACCATACCAAACATCATGCCAAAACTACTCTACCTCAACTGGTAAACAAGGAGAGATACATAGCCTGCATCTGATCTTCCATCTCCCATGTAGCTTCATCGGGCCCAAAGTGCTTCCATTGCACCTTAAATTGCTCTATTTCTTGGTTCCGAAACATGAGAAACTTTTTCTGCAATATACATTGAGGTTGTGGCTGGATTTCTCCATCTGGTTCCACCTGTAATATAGACCAATCAATCACATGATCAACATCTCTAACATACTTCTTAAACATCATGGACTTTCACTATCAAAGGCCCAATCCTCTCAATGATATTTAAGGGTACATAAAACCGCGGTGCCAGCTTGGCACATGATCCAATCTGTAAGGAGCTCTTCTTTGGTTTGTTGCACAAGTACACATGTTCCCTAACCTGGAAATCCTTAAACAACTTGCTCCAATTTGCATATCTCTTATGCATATCCTATGCTGCCTTTATATTCTTCTTGATCTTCTGCATTTCTTGTTCCATGTCTGCCAACATGTCTGGTCAAATGAAAACCCTGTTAACTGGATCACTCCAACTGATAGGAGTATTACAACTCTGCCCATAAAATGCCTCAAGTGGACTCATCTTCAAGGATTCCTGATATCCATAATTATAAGAAAACTATACCAATGGAAGATACTCTTCCCACTTTCATTCCTGATGCATTACGTACATCCTCAACATGTCCTCCAATGCCCTGTTGACCCTCACTATCTGTCCATCTATCTGCGGATGATAAGTTGTACTAAAGGCCAACTCTATGCCCAAACCTGCAAAAAACGTCTTCCAAAACTTAGAAGTGAACTTTGCATCCCTGACCGACAAAATCTTCTTTGGAATGCCATGCAATCTGACCACATCTCTGATGAATATTTGTCCTACATTGCTAGCTAAGAATGTAGACTTCACTGGGATGAAATGTGAAACCTTTGTCAACCTATCCACAACAACACATGATGGAATCATGTTGTCTAACTGTCCTCGGCAATCCTGTGATGAATTCCATGGAAATAACTCCCCACTTCCAGTCTGCAATCATAATCTGTTGTAGCAATCCACATTGATGTTTACACTCTTCCTTCACACACTAACAATCAAAACACCTAGCCACAAACTCTGCTACATCCCTCTTCAGGTTCAGACAATAATAAAATCACTTCACTGCAGTTAGTGTCTTCTGATTAACCTAGGTGACCCGAATATGGTTTCGCATGAAACCCTCTCAAGATAACCTTCTTGATCTCACTATTGTCTGGCACATATATCTTATCTCTAAATCTGACCAATCTGTCTATTGTAAGGAAATATTTTGCTTCCCGTGCACATGCACCTATACCTGTACTATCACCTATACCTACACTTGTATTATCACATGTACCTATACCAGTACTCTACTACATGTTAAGAAATTTATTGCATAACATAAATAATTACTGAGAGGAATAAATATAAAAATAACCAGCAACAACCATAAACACATAAACACGAATGTTTATCCAGGAAAACCCCAAATCTGTGGAAAAACCCAACCTAATAAGATCTCATTAACATTGGCCAAAACGATGGCCAATCCGACCAAGTGAGCCTTCACCACTCACCTCCATGGCTTGCATTACAATGAATTCCTTCCAGCCTTTTATAAGCTCCATTACATATAATACCACGGGCAGAACACTATGGGTGCACAATACCATGTGCCCTAAAACCATCACTATTTAACCTCGTCAACTTTGACTTTATCCCGAGTCAAGTTTATCTAACACTACAAATTGTGCATAATCTCCATATACCTGACATCCTGTTGACCTACCTACAAGATCCTATCCTATAATTCCATCCTATAGGATTTCATAGTTGCTAAGCGATTTACCTATATCTGCTTGCTAAGATCATCTACCAGCCTGTTCTCTTTACCTTTGATGTACCTGATCTCAAAATTGAACTCACTGATTGTAGCCAACCATCGAGCCTACCTATCATTCAATTTTGGATGGTCCCATAGGTACCACAAACCACTGTGATCACTCATCAATGTAAACCTCTTACCCAAGAGATAGTGTCTCCACATATTCAGTTTATGTATAATTTTTTCCAAATCAAGATCATGTGTGGTGTAGTTCTACTTGTGCTCATTTAGTTTTCATGATCATAGCATACCACCTGCCCATCTTACATAAGGACCCACCAAGCCCTTTCTTGTAAGCATCATTTCATACTACAAACTTTTGTCTGGATCTGCAATCTTTAACACAGGTGCATGTGTCAACAACTGCTTAGGCTGCTCAAAACTAGCCTCACACTCCTTAGTCCATTCAAACTTCTTGCCTTTCCTCTGCAACGATGTGATAGGATAAGAAATCTGTGAGAAGTTCCTAATGAAGCTCCTATAATATCTTGTCAACCCCATAAAAGATCTCACCTCATCCACATTCTTAGGAGCTACCCACTCCATGATGGCCCTTATCTTTTCTAGATCTACTACAAAGCCCTCCTTGGAGACAGCATGTCCCAAGCAGTGTACCTCATTCTAAAATAAACTACACTTGTTGAGATTAGCATACAACTGATCCTCTCTCAACAACCTAAACACTACGGCTAAATTCTCGGCATGCTCTTCCTCATTTTTATAATATACCAATATGTCATCAATGAACACAATAACAAATTTATCCAAGTACAGATGCAACACACCATTCACCAAGCACATAAATGTAGTTGGAGCATTATCTAAGCCAAATGGAACTATAACAAACTCATAACGCCCATACCTGGCTTGGAAAGTTGTTTTGTCGATGTCCTCCTCTTTGATGTGTACCTAATGATATCTAGATCTCAAATCAATATTTGAGGACATTGTTGCTCCATTCAACTGATTGAACAAGTCATCAATCCTCGGTAACGGATACCTATTCTTGATTGTCACTTTGTTCAATTGCCTATAGTCAATTGATAATCTAAGAGTATCATCTTTCTTCTTCACAAACAATACCGGTGTGCCCCGTTGTGATACGCTTGGCCTAATTTATTCCTTGTCCAACATTTCCTTCAATTGTACCTTCAATTCCACCAACTCAAGTGTGCTCATCCAGTGAGGTTCTTTTGATGTTGGAGCTTCCCCTAGCACCAACTCAATATAAAATTATACCTCCCTATGAGGTGGAAACTTTGTAATGTCCTCAGGAAATACATCCTGGAACTGTTGTAGCACAGGGTACCTGCTCAAAACATCTGCATCCTCAACTTCCTTACCCTTGTCACTAGAGATGTGTATTGAAAATAACACACACCCTTTTCTACAACTGTGCTTTTCTTGCATAGTTGTCACCATCCTAACTAATGTGGCTTTCTTCTTTCCTTGCAAGACTCTTGGTTCCCCCTTGACATCCAAGCACTCAATAGCTTTGTCATAACAATCCACTTTGGTTCTATGGAGGTACAACCAATCCATGCCCAACAACATACTGTATGATCCCAACAATAATACATTCATAGTGTTGTGGTAGGCATACCTTTCAAATCAAATGCACAAGCTCTTACCTAACGATGCACTCTCTTCTTTGTGCCTATAGCCAACTGCACTAACTAAGATTCTGCATGCAATTCCTTACTCAAGCCAAACTTATCCACCAAGTTATAAATAACATAGCTATAATTAGATCCAAGGTCAATCAAAATAGAACTAATTTTATCATAAAGCTTATAGTCCATCTCAATGATAGATGTCTGATGATCTGCCTGTTTGTTATCCAGTGTTGCATAAATACGAGGAATGCTATGACCAACATCCCCAACAATTTGTGCCTCTTGTGCACTATATATCTGAGGCCTACCACCCTGATTTTTTGGACAATCTCTCCTGTGATGATCTTTGACACAATTCCAACATTCTATAGCCTTCCATGTTGCACCCTTATTTTGCTCCTCAAATCGATGTCCTTATCCTCTATCTGATGCATTGAATCTCTTAGGTGGTGCAACATTATCCTTATTATCTTAATCATGTGGTCTTACTCACTTATTGTCCATGTTTCCTTTGTTCTTTGTGTTACCCTTCCAGTCTAGATTAGTCTCAGATCCGCACTTAGATTGTTCATAGAAATGCTTTAGCTTCTAGATGGCCTCCTTCAATGATCTAGGCTCATCAAACTCAATCCTATCTTTGAATGTCATTGGTAACCCACTGATGAATCTCTCAATCTTGGCCTTGTCCTCCTTGAGATAAGCACATACCTCAGTTGCTCCAAAAATTTGCTAGTGTACCCATCATTTATCATAGACCCCGTATTTATCTCACAGAAAAAAATTTCCCTGTCATGAAAGTATCTCTCTGACAAATACTTCTTCTTGAATAGTCACTCAAACTCACTCCAAGTCAAATCTTCCTCATGTATACCTCTTACATTCTCCACATATTTCCACCAAATGTTTGCTTTACCTTTGAGTCTGAATGTAGCTACTCTAGCTTTCACATTCTCTGAATAATCATGCAACCTGAAAAACTTCTTCATACCAAGCAATCATGCCTTTGCATCCAGCGACTTCTTCATCTCTTCATCAAAATTAGGTGTCTTTTCTTTCTTAAACCCATCTAGCAAGTATCCCCAGCACTCCTCTTGTAAGGATGATAATGATATCTATCATCATGCCTGTTAAAACCAGAACTAGAATGGTACTTATGTCTATACCTCCTCCTATCTGAAGTGTCCAACAATCTGCCATCTCTCATTAGGGGAATTTTGAGGTCTAAAATGGCCCCCCTAAGAAAAATGTACAACCAAAATAAAATTTATAAGAACCAATAGGATTCAAGATGATGATGTCAACCATGGGGGATGACTCACCATTTTTGGAGTTAAAAAGTAAAAAGATTAAAAATTAATAAAATCATAAAACTATTTTTTCAACTCATATTTTCAACTTATCTTGCTAAGGATTTACTCCAATTTCGAGTGGGAGTATTCGTTGGATGAAAATTTTAATTCCTCATCCAAAGAGTACCCATATTGCATACTTTTGAGGGACCCTGCTATACAAAAAATGAGAAATACATGAAAAAATGTGATTACAATCATGTTTTTCATGTATTTCTCATTTTTTGTGTAGTAGGGTCCATCAAAAGTATGCAACATGGGTACTCCTTGAATGAGGAATCAAATTTTGCATCCGACGAGTGTTTCTGCTCGAAATTTGAGTAAACCCATAGGGAGATAAGTTGAAAAAATATTTTTTCTTTTTTTCCCTATAAAATTTGATGATGTAATCTAATATTCTTTTATTATTTCCACTATTATTTTATAATTTCCTTAGGGAACCCATTTTATACCTCAAAATTCCCCTAATGGACCGTGTCACCACCACATGACCTATGACCACCATGTGACCTACTACAATATGCCCCATTAGTTTTTTCCTCCTATTCATGGTTGATCCGAAGTGGTCCTCGTCATTGCAAATCCAACAAACTCTGAAGTATCACTGCATTTACCTCGGCTAGCTTCTCTTGTGCCTATATGATTCTGTCATTATCAACCTTACAACTCCTTATTTCTTCCTTCAAGCTTCTTAGTGTATCTACCAAATTGGAAGAGTTCCCAACACCATACTACTCTTCTGATTCATAGGGAGAGTCTTTGTAGTCTACCATCTTGCTAGCCATTTGATATTTGTTCCTATAAGGTATATCATGTCAGCTAAACCAAATCACAATAAACCAATGTACCTTAGTATAGCTTGAGGAGGATACCTTGTCTGCAAGATCAACAAATCAGTGTGATACATGTATAACATAATCATAACATCACATGGAAACATAACACATAAGCATATAACCATGCAACCATCATTCTAGCTAGGGTCCAGTCATCAATGCATGACCTTATCAACAAATCATACCACGAACTCATGCATGACAACAACCACTACATCATTGTACACTTGACCACATGCAAACATGAACATGCATAAGCAATGTGTAACCAACCACACACATGCATAAACACATATGATCAAGCATGAACAAACGATACTTGAAACCAAACCTACAAGAATGATACATGCAACCAAGCATACAAGAATGCAATCAGGCATACAAGAATGTAACCAAGTGACATATAACAACATGTAACCAGTCATACGCTCATGAGGATGCAATCCACAATAATGACATCAAGTTCCTCATGACAACATCATTAAAACCATGATCGAAATTATGCAAATGCAACAAGCACATGAAATGCATGTGTAAGAGACACAAATACAACTGACATGCATGCATGACCAACACACATCCCATCTAGTGTAAGGGGTGAACCATGCTCTGGTACCACTTTGTAACACCCACCTCCCACATCTACCCAAGCAACCGGCTAGCTGGGGTAAACATGTGACGATAGGCCACTATGATATGATTCAACCTCCTAAGTCAAGTTAAGGAAATGGAATCAATGGAAACACACCATATAGACATCCAATGTCAACATTAGGACCCTCAAGAACTAACCCAACCTTTCTACCAACCAACCCCTGGGTCCCACTGACATTTTAGACTATTTGACCTTTCGATACTCTCATTTTATGGGCATGTTAGTGTTCAAGGACCTTTGGATGCTCTCACAAGCCTACAAGCTAGCGTCCAGGGACTCTTTTTGTGAGTGTTGTGCCAGTGTCCTCGGGATTTGAGCCACTCTTTCAGGCCCAAAGCCCAAGTCACTATCCAAAATTTAATCACATCTTTAGAACAATAAAATAACAAGGAAATGATAGTATAAATGCAATCACACTTGAATGAGACCTTGATTGGACCCCTACTAACCATGACAGACATTTCATTAAACATATCATGAATATGTAATCTATAGGTGTAAATAATAGCTCTGCGCATAGGGGTCTCATACTTAACTTAGAATCACTAAGAGACATTAATTCCCCAACATATTAACTACCATTTCATCCATTAGGTCATAGATACATTGATCATTCATTTACAAGTAAAAACATGATGAGAGCCATACATAGCTACTGATATAAAACACATATATAACCAACATAATAGCAGGAGAATTACCAATGAAATCACAGCCTTATAATCCACATATAAAACACTTTCATACTCATAGAAATAAAAGGAGAAATAACCTCATATTGGTGATGCAAAATACAAACCTGGGATGGGACTTCCATGTTCCACCCGACCGTAGAATGGCTTAGTCAAATCTCTCTTCAGCCATTCACCCTCATGCCATATTCCAAGCATGAATGTGGGATCTCATAGAACACATCAATCAAAACAATATAGGGCTTCCAGAGGCCATCCACCTCAACCCATCAAATAGTGATTCCACCTCGCAGTTGGACATTAAAAACCATCATCAGATTGATCTCTATCTAAGCATTCCAAGGCTTCTAGAGCATATTTCCAACTAAGGCTTTGGGGACTAGTAACTCAACCTGCACCTTTTACCGGGCTTCCAGAGTGTTTGTCCAACCAGGGCTTCTAGGACTAGTAAGTCAACCCACCAAGGGCTTTTAAAGTGTTTTTCCAACCAAGACTTCTAGGACTAGTAACTCAACCCAAGATGTTACAAGGCTTCCAAAGCATTTTTCCAACTAGGGATTCCATCACTAATAACTCACCCAAGCTAAGGAAACATGATAACCAACCAAACAAAACAAGGAAAACAAATCCACAATCACCATGGATATCTAGGAAATGGAAAGGCTAGGAAATCCACTGTCAATCTAGGCCATCCTCCACGCCCATGACATATCACAACCAACAAACCATATGCATATGCATTCCAAAACTAGTGAGGAAAACATACATGCAACTTGGTATCTACAATAAAACTTCGATGTAGTTGTTGATCCTGATGTCCCCTTGCGCTTTCCTGCTCTTCCTTTGCCTTATTGCTCCAAAAATCTAAGTATTCCACACTCTCTAAGAGTGTTCCAAGAAAAATCTATGTATCCAAGAGTATGAGAGAGAGAGAATAATGAGAGAGCTCCAAAAATAAAGTGAAAAAAGGTTACCAACTGACCCTCAAAAACCTTTTTATAAATGAGGCCTCTATTTTCTCCATTTTCCATTTTTTCCTTCATTTTCCTCCTCACATGCAACCTGTGACCTTTTATCTCCCTTTTCTCATAATTTCCATTATTTTCATAAATAAAATGCCAAAAATGTAATTTTTCCTTTCCAAGGCCTTATCCATTTCCTTAGCCATTAATAACTAAATGAAAACCCACATTAGGATGCCTTGCCCAAGATTCAGCTTGGAATAAGTGTCCCATCAACTATGGTTATTATTTTTTCCTTTATTAACATTTATTACATGGATTTTTCACTAGGGTTAGGGTTCGAAGTTGTTATCCAAGGTAAATGGTTGTAACAACTCCTATAACCTTCTGGAAGAGGAAAATTCAGAATTAGTGCACCCTCAACTAGGGACAACCTGATGTTGATAACAGAAGGTGCATAACTGAGAAACATGTTGTTATATGCAAGTCCCAAAAGGGCCACGGTGTGCTCGACCTTAAAATCAATGAGGCAATCAAGGCCATAAACTTAGGGATTTTGGAGATTCAAGCTTAGGTATTTGTGTAGGGATGGTGACAAGGTGTTCATGGATGTTGATTAATCCAGTTTGTAGGCCTATTCACTAGATGTGAATAAATGGTCTATAAAACCTACAATGTATGGCTTCCATGGATAGACTAGCCATTGTGGCCATTTGTTCTTCTTTATCCTGTACCTGCTTTTGACTTTGTTGCAGCTAGGTTTTCTTCTCCCTATTCTCCTTTTGCATATTTACCCTTATGTTTTCCTCAATGAACCTAAGGTCAGTTATTTCCTCCCCCATTTTCTTCATCTTTTCCTCCATAAAGCCAACATTTTCAACCCCTTTTGACTTGGAAATTTGCATTTATCTATGATTCCTACCTCTTTCTTTCTCTAATTCAAAGAATAGTTGAACTACAAAGCGTCTAGGATGTACCTTCCCTACATCAATCCAAGCATAATTATATTTGAGATCTGGTTGAGGGTCTGGTTCATGCAATTCTATATTGTGTTCTTGTAGTTTGGGAATATGTTCTTTTATCTTCTCAATATCTTTATGTATATTCATAGTTTCTTCCTATATATTCACAGTTTCTTATTGTAGCTCAATGGGTTCTTTTGGGAGAAAGTTTTCCTTAGTTCTTGGCCCTTCTCGTTGCACTTGTGGCTCTTTGCCCTTGACTAACTTGGAGGTTATTTCAACTTCTTATTTCTCTTCCTTCTTGGTTTATTCGTCCTAATGGCTAACTGATTCTTCAATAGTGATTGGAGTTGGAGAAGGTGGCTCAGGTTTCCCTTTCCTTATTCTATTACCCTTTCTCCTTTTGAAGTATAGTGGGGTTTCCCTTGGCTTTCTCCCTTTGGTTTAATTATGGTACCTAAAGTTGCTAACGTAGCAACAATTTCCTCTTCTAAATTTCCCTATGAAGTGCTCTCTTTCTTCTCCATTTTTATTTTCTTTGGTGGCTTGGGGTATGTCCCAATAGATTCTTAGGGATTTTGAGCTTCTGGTTCTGTCAAATTAAGCTTATCCAATCCTTCCTTAGCCACTTCTGCCCTTTGTTTTTGCCTTAACTTATGTCTCTTTCCTTCCTTCTGCTTCCTCTTATATTTCTCCCTCTAATTTATCCTTTTATTTTTATCCTTCAATTCAGCTTCCCCTTCTATTTCTACTTCAATCTCCTCCTTTGTTTCTTCTCCTTCTAGTTCCAACTGAGGTTTAACTTGGGTTTCTAAAAGTCTTCGTTTTCCATGTCTATAAAATCAATCCAAGAAACAAAGTTTTGCAGGCTCTCTAGAGCATCCAAGACTATCAAATTTATCAGTCCATGGTGAGCAAGGTAATGGTGTTTTCCTCCTTTCATCCTAGGCTCATTTCTTTGATAGACTGAAGGATGAAGTGAGGGATGCTTAGCCTCACTTTTTTATCTAAACTTATTCTAGGATATTTTAAAGTGACTTGGCTTGTAAAAGTGTTAAAGCATGTATGATAAAACTTAAACCATATTAATAATAAAATAAAGCATGAAATACTTTAAATAAATTTGCATTAAAAATTAAATCTAGAAGATCGAGACAAGAACAAAATTGACACACCACCAATTGATAATGTAGTTCGTCTAGTGTGGACTATGTCTCTGGATCCTACCTCCAAAGGAGTGCCATATTTATTATTCTCCCCAAAATCCCAATTACAAAATCCAAAATGCCTCCAAATGCATGCTACAAAAAAATTGAGCTCTTTGCTACCAAGAAGTGGCATCCAAAATGCCACCAAAACAGCGTTTGATTGCTACAAAAACAATCCCTCAAAAAATCCAATTATATACAAAAATACACAGGCCCAAATTGGTCTCAAAACCTCTTGAAACTACAAAATAATAAACCACAAATCTTCTCTCAAAGAGTTCCCTCTCGCAATGGCAATCCCCTTCATTTATATAACATTGGCATATAGCATGCATTTATTTTTTTGGTTATAAACATATTACATACATGGCATATTGTTTTAATAACCAAGTTGTTGGGCCTCATAATTGTCATTATTTATTTTCCTTAATCCTTAGTTTTTATATTATTTTTTAAGTCTTCTTTGTAATCAGGCTATGATAACTTATGAAGTATGAATTCTAAGAGTGTTTTATATGCATTTACTATTTATTATCCTTATAAACATATTTGACCATTAAGGTGTTATTTACTTACAAATTGATCCTTATTTTGGACAGGAATCTATTGATGCATTGGCATTTGATGTTGCTTCCTAGAATGATCATGGGAAATCAGATAGCTTCAAGTTGTTACACCTTGTTTGGAGAAAATTAGTTAACGACGAGATTCTGACTTGGTCCTCTAGATGCATTAAGATAACTTGTAGCTTAAAATGAGCATCCTGAGAATATTTAGATTCTCAGGGTCACTCTTTATCAGAAATAGATTCACTATTATTATATTTTACTGACATGATATAAAAACTTTAATTAAGCCTCAAAAGAGGTTGCTCAGTTGTAGTATTATTTTTGACATAAGCTCAGACTTGCAAAGATATTGATTGTAATCGGTTCTCTGTAATTGAATCAAAGTGTTTATTACTCAAAGGTAATCTGTTGTGTTGATTCTTTTCATAAGGTTGTTCGATTATGGTGATTTGAGCCTGATTCTGGAAGTAACATTGTCTTTACCTATACTATTAAGTTGGTGTTTAATTTCTCTTCTTTAGCTATTTCTATTTGTGTGATTGCTCTTAATTTCTCGTTTCTTGTTCATTAAATCATATGTTCTAATTTAAATAGGATTTATTGAGATTGTTACATAATATACTTGATGTAGTTAATATGTTAGGAATATCATCATTTCCTACTATTTCCAGTAGATTATCATAAATCGTTATCTTTCATACTTAATTTCTTTCGATGGTATGATTCTACAGTACTGTTTTTCCATTTTGTAGTTGTTGTTCCATAAGTAACATCTTGATGCTCAATAGGTTTTCCTTTGTTGTTTCCTTCATATAGCATTTAGAATTTGACGTTTTGAATGGTTTGTTGTAGTTATAAATTGCATTATGATTTGATTTCCTCAACATTGCAGCTTTTCTTTTCAATAAGATAGTAGTAACTAGTTGTTGAAAATGAAACAAGAAAATCCTAATTTAGTTTTGTCCTTGAATTAAATTAGGAATTTAATTGTAATTCCACATCTCATCACAACTTGTAATAGTTAACTAAGTTAATTTGACTTAGTTGGCTCAATTAATCTGAGTTGAGGGCCTAAATTGAGTCATGTAGAGTGTCCCCTAATTTATAGGAGCACTAGTTGAGCTTATTTTGAGTTGTAATTAATTAATTTAGTTTAATTGAGTTAAAGTTGGTTAAACTAGTTCCAACTAATGGAGGAACTAGTAGGATTTCAAACAATGGGGTGTTGCTTCATGTGTTCAACCAGTCAACTGATGATTCACTCATAAATAACTCATGCAAGTCAAATTTGAGAGTTACCCAATTGAGATTGGAGTTCAGGGACGGTGTACTATAAGTTGTATAATCATCCGAATTGTACAGGTGGTGCATGTAATCATAGGAAGGCCTATGATGGTTGCACAATTCATAATTGTGGAATTTCCAAATTAAATATGGGCTAATTCCCAAGGGAACTATGCAGGGAAATAAGAGCTTGGAAGGTAACAAAATTAGCTAAGTAATGGCTTGAGCTTGTCTGGGAAGCAGTGAGATAGATAGAGATAGTGTGGAGGTTTCTCTAGGTTGAGCAAAGCATTGTAATCTTCTCATATTTTCTTATTAATGTAATATACGGATAGCAAGGGTTTTTAGTTGTGCCTTTCCCCAAAATTTCATTGTGTTATGTGTGATTGAATTCTTTCTCTAGACTTACATGCTTTGTGATTTCATTGATCGTTTATTATTTCCACTGATGAGTAGAGTAGATTCAAGTCAATTGTTTTAGCATATTACAATATGAAGTTTGAATCTACAAGGAATTTCTACATGGTATCGAAGCTTAAATCACTATAGAAGAGAAGAATACGACTTTGTATTTTGTAGGAGAAATCAAATTTGTAGTGTCATACTTCAAAGCTAGTAGGATGTTGTTCTACGAATTGAGACTCGATATTCCCTTGAGGGTAGTTCAAACTTTATTGCTTGGAAGGACATGATGGAGGCAGTGTTGGAATACAACGGGCTTAAGGAATTCATAGACAAAGATATTCCTAAACCAATTGATGCTCAAGATCTTGAAGAGTGGAGAGAATGTATGAAAAAGGCGAGAAGGATTATCCTAGGATTTCTATATCATATTGTCTCGAACCTCCACGATAAGGAAACTCCATTTGCAATGTGGAATTCCTTGACAGACCTATTTCAAAACAACTGTGACCACAGGAAATTGGCACTAAAGTACAAGCTCAGAAAGATCAAGATGGAGAAGGGTGACACAATATTGAAGTACTTGACCAAGTTCACCCAATGTCAAGATGAGCTTGGAAGTGTCAGTTTTATAGTTTCTTAAGATGATATGGTGAGCCTAGCACTTCTAGGCCTTCCCAAGAGCTAGAAAAACTACCAGGACTTAGTTAATTTTATGAAACCAGCTCACAAAAAAATAGGAAAGATAGATCAATGCCTTAGAATTCAGCCTCTCCGAGGGGGAAACCTCCTTTAAATTACACAAATGAACCATTCTTTGATTATTCAAATGAGAAAACCTCCTTTCCATATAAAGGAGTCTAAGGGGTCACAATATAACCAAGCCGACCTAACAATAATAATATAAAGCCACAAAATAACAATAGAGGGATTCTATGGGGCACAATAATAACAATATGGGGACAATAGGGGCACAACAATAATAATAAGGGATACAACTACAATAGTAATGGGGTAATCACTAGTATTATAGGGACCTAACATGCCCCTCTCCTTCAAAAAAGTGTTGTCCTCAATGCTTGAGTAGTTCCGGATGCTTCTGTATAAAATTCTCATCCTCCCATGTGGAATCTTCAACAAAAAAGTTCTTCCACTTGATGAGATACTCTGAAATTGATCGATTATGTAGCTGTCGAGTTCTTGTCTCTATGACTACTTTCGGTTCCAATAAAATTTTTCCTTCCTCGTCACCTTCTTTAAACATGAAACATGGAAAACTGGGTGCACTTAAGAAGCTGCAGGAAGCTCTAATTTGTATTCCATAGTACCAATCTTTTGCAACACCTTGTACGGACCATAATACTTTGGTGATAATTTATTATCCTTCTTAGCTTGCTTGAGGGACATTTGTTTATATGGTTGCATCCGTAGGAATACCCAATCACCTACATCAAAACTTCTTTCGTTGCGATGTTGATTTGTCTGTTGTTTCATTCTATTTTGCACCAACACTAGGTTATCCTTTAAGAGTTGGAGAAATTGTTGTTGATGCTCGATGTGATGTTCCACTGCTTGAACCTTAGAATTTTCTCTTAAATATGATGTGATGGATGGTGGCTGATATCCCATAAAGTGCCATAAATGGGGTCTTTTTTGTTGTTGTATCGAAGGAAGTGTTATACCACCATTCAGCAAGAGGCAACCATTTGACCCATTGTGTTTGTTTATCAGATACAAAGCAACGAAGATATCCTTCCAAACATTTGTTTACTATCGCAGTTTGCCCTTCAGATTGAGGATGATAAGATGAACTATGAGCTAACTGAGTACCAAGACAAGAAAATAATTCTGTCCAAAAATTTCCAGTGAAAATGGGATCTCTGTCACTTACAATAATCTTTGGGTTTCCATGTAGCTTTTGAATTGTTTCCATAAATGCACTAGAAACTGTACTGGCTTTAAATGGATGTGATAATGCACAAAAGTGTGCATACTTGGTAAGTCTGTCAACTACCACCATGATGACACTCTTTCCCTCAGACTTGGGTAAACCTGTGATAAAATCCAGTGAAACCTCCTCCCAACATTGGCTTGGAATGGATAAAGGTTGTAATAGACCTGGTGTCTTAATTGTTTCAACTTTATTTTGTCGGAAAACCAAACATTCCGCCACAATCTTTTGAATATCTGATTTAATGCCATCCCAAAAAAATTCCTTCTTAACCCTGTGGTAAGTTTTTAAAAATCCTGAGTGCCCTCCTAAGGGAGAAGTGTGCAATTCCCTAAGAATCTTTTGTTTTAGCTGGGAATTCTTACAGAGATATAAGCGATCTTTGTACCATAACGAATCATTTTTCCAGCTAAATGTATCAGAAGTACTTGAATCTTGTTGTAGCTTTCGAATAAGTGCCCACACTTCTTCGTCATTCTTCCATTCCTCCCTTGCTTTCTTTATCCAATCTGGTTGGATAATAGAAATGGCACACAACAATGCTTCCATATCCTCATCCTTTCGTGAGAGTGCATCTGCCACAACATTTTTCTTCCCTTTTTTGTAGATGATTTCAAAGTCATAACCCAACATCTTTGTGACCCACTTTTGTTGCTCTTCAGAGGATAATCTTTGTTCTAAAAATTATTTAAGGCTATCATGATCCGTTTTACCTTGAAGTGTCTTCCCATTAGGTGGGGTTGCCATTTCTTAAGTGCATGGAGTATTGCCAACATTTCCTTCTCATAAATAGCTTTGTGTAAAACTTTCCCTTGATTGGATGACTTTTGAAAGCAATGGGTCTTTCATCTTGCATTAAAATAGCACCAATTCCATTTCCTGAAGCATCAATTCCACAATAAAGGTTTTGTGAAGTCCGGTGTAGCTAAGACCGGTGCTTGGCACATTGCCTCTTTAAGATGTTCGAAGCCTTTGTTGCTTCTGGAGTCCATGAAAATGCATCTTTCTTCAATAGTGTTGTTAGAGGTGCTGCTATTCTCCCATAATTCTTAACAAACTTGCGATAATACCCTGTCAACCGAGAAATCCTCGCAGATGCTTTATGGATGTGGGGATTTTCATTCCTTAATGGCTTTAATTTTGCTAGGGTCTACCTTAACTCCTTCATGAGATACAATATGACCCAGATATTCCACCTCTTGTACTCCAAAGAAACATTTGGATCTTTTTGCATATAATTGTTTCTCCTCCAATTGTTGTAGCACCCTGTCAACATGTTCAACATGATCCTTCCAAGACTTGTTGTAGATTAGTATATCATCAAAAAATACTAACACAAATTTTCTAAGGAATGGTTTGAAAATGGAATTCATCAAACCTTTAAATGTTGAAGGTGCATTGGTAAGGCCAAAAGGCATGACCAAAAATTCATAACGACCCTCATGAGTTCTAAATGTTGTTTTCAAAATGTCTTCAGGCTTCATTTTGATTTGATGATATCCTTAACGAATATCCAACTTGGTGAAGTAAATTGATCCATTCAATTCATCCAGTAATTCATTAATGACAAGAATGAGAAACTTATCATTAATAGTGAGGTTGTTGAGCTCCCTATAATCTGGACACATGCGCCATGATCTATCCTTCTTGTGCACCAATACTACTAGAGTAGAGAAAGAACTTTGACTTGGTTGAATTATACCAGCCTCTAGCATTTCTGCAACCATACGTTAAATTTCACTCTTTTGGGCATAGGGATATTTGTATGCCCTGATGTTTGGAGTAACACTTCCTAGAATTACATGAATAGCATGATCATGATCACGAATAGGGGCAAGACCTTTGGGAGTCTCAAATACCTTGGAATGATTGTTCAAGACTTTTTGGAGATCTGGAGAAATAGATGATTGCAATGTGGAAACATCTAGTGAACATAATTGTACAATTACACCTCTTTGTTCCTTTTTTAGAAGCTTTGTCATACTGCTAGAGCTGATTATCTTTCCCAGTTTCCCTGCAATACCCCTTAATTCAACTTCCTTTCCTTCCATAGAAAATTTCATGAAAAGTTCTTGAAAAATTAAAACCTATTTTAGCCAAGGATTGTAGCCATTAGACTCTTAGTACAACATCAACACCTCCCATTGGAATTGAAAGAATTGGACTAGTCAATACATATTCTCCCATGGATAGCTTGATATTATGGCACTTTCTAGAGCAATTTATTGTTCCTTCATTTGCAATCATCACTTGAAACTCTAGTGCTAGATATAAGAAGTAATTCAATTCTTTTGCTACCTTACAATGAATAAAATTATGGGTACTTCCTGAATCAATCAACACTATTACCTTTTTCTTGTTGATTTGTCCTTCTATCTTGTTGGTTTGACGAGTGGTAATTCCCGCCAATGCATTACAAGATATGATTAGATTCATTTCTTCTTTATCTAGGCTTTGTTCCCAAAGTTTATCCTCTTCTTTTGACCTTTCTTGCTCATTTTATTCTTCCCCTTCACAATCTATGTAGAATAATTTCTTCTCAACACACTTATGACCTTTAGTGTATTTACTATCACAACTGTAATAGAGCCCTTTTTCTCTCTTTTCTTCTAATTGTTGTGGTGTCAACCTTATAGGTTGTGGAAGACTAGGGGAAACAACACTACCATCTTTATAGTTGTGAGTGGTATGCTTCTTGGTTGCCATAATTTTTCTTTCCATTTTTCTTGCTAACCTGAATTCCTTATCTAATGAATCAAGTTCCCAAAGGCGAACATCATGTTGGATATTATCCTTTAAAGTCCCTATGAACACATCAATCCTATGCTCCTCTGGAATATTTTTTACCCTTATGTTCAATTTTTGGAACTCCTCAATGTGCTCCATTATTGAACCCTTTTGTTTGAGACTTATCAATTGGCTAAAAAAAGTGTTCTTTTTGTATCCTCATAATGTGTTGTCAATTATTCCGTAAAAATTTCCCAAGTGATAATTTTTTTGAGAGCAAATCCATTGATACCATACAAACTGATTTGGTTCCAAATATAAAGTTTCCATACGTACCTTTTGTGTGTTTGCCACATTATTGAGATCGAAAAATTGCTCCATCTGTAATATCCATGTTGCGGGATCCTTGCCATCAAACTTCCTCATATCGATTTTTGGAATATGGTGGGTCTTCGATCCAACATTAGAGTCTATGGATCATGATTAACATTTCTTTGGTTCTCATCATGAGTTTCCTTTACTACCCTTTCACCATTAGTGACCATTTCTTGTAGCAACTTATTCATATTTATCTTCAATTCGTCCATGTTTGTCTTCAAACCTATCTTCAAATCGTCCATCTTAGCTTCTACACATTTCTTTAAACCATCCATCTTAGCTTCTACATCTTTCTTTAAACCATCCATCTTAGATTCTGTTCCTTTTTTTGCAAGTGACAATTGTTGCACTTGGTCTCTTAATTTTGATATATCATGTTGCATTTCTTCCTCTTCTTCATGGGTCATGCTAGAGCTTTCAGGTTTCCTACTAGGTGTTTGCATTTTCTTTCCTCGAGGCATCAATTACCAATAATAATGCTTTACTATGCCCTTTGAATTCCTTCAAACTATTTTTTTTTAAAACTACACACCTTTTTTTTCACTTTGTAGGAGCCTGATATTAAATCTGATGTATCTTTGTAATTTCGGATCATCCAGTTCTAAAATTGCGATCTGTGGTAGCCCTCTGTGTCCTCTTTCCAATGCCACCAGTTTGATCCAAATGGGATTCTCCAAGGAAGAGTTATGTGAAATCTCCCACAGTGACCTGTTTATAGACTAGTTCAGTAGAGCGAACTTGTACGACATGCCACGAGTCACTGTTTTGACCTTAAGCTCTGAAAAATATATAGACAAAACTGCAGTCTGTCCTCTTTCTGCACCTACTTACGAAATTTCAATCTAATGCTCAGAGAAAAATTTATGACAATTTTCCCTAGGTCACCTATTTGGAATGTAATTCAGGAGTCTGCAAAAGGCCCAACTTCCTCAGATCATATCTCCGCAAATATAGTGCAAAAAGCTCTGAAATTCAGACCCGAGATTTAGCACGATGTCTTCTCAAATGGGCTTTTTTTCAACTTCTGAAACGTCGCAAAAAAAAAGTTATAGCGAAAATGCCACGATGACCTGTTTGGAGCAGTGAAACCATAGAATCCAAAGCTCTGATACCAAATGTTATGTAACCAGCTCAAGAAAAAGATAGAAAAGATAGATCAATGCCTTAGAATTCAGCCTCTTCAAGGGGGCAACCTCCTTTACATTACATAAATGAACAATTCTTGGATGATACAAATGACAAAACCTCCTTTCTATATATAGGAGTCTAAGGAGTCACAATATAACCCAACCGACCTGACAATAATAATATAAAGCCACAAAATTAACAATAGAGGGATTCTATGGGGCACAATAATAATATAAAGCCACAAAATTAACAATAGAGGGATTCTATGGGGCACAATAATAACAATATGGGGACAATAGGGACACAACAATATTAATGAGGGGTATAACTACAATAGTAATGGGGTAATCACTAGTATTATAGGGACCCAACAAAATGAAACTAAATTAATTTAAAGAAAACGCTAATATTACCTCTATCATTTGTTGGCTCATCCTATGTGAAGAGGATGTTGGGACACTATCACTAATCCATCCCCACGTAAGGACAAGGCACCAAGATGAACATGTGTTTAGCCTCACAGGTCAGTAACCCCAGTACGTTAGTGGAAATCCTAGTTGGACACTTCAGTTGGCCCCTATTGGGAATTATCTCACCCCACATATGCATCCAAGTCTCAATCATCGACCTAGGAGGCTGATGGTCAAAATTAGGCCTTTTCTCTAAAAACCTTTTAAAAAATAAACAAAACAAATCTGAAGTGAAATGGAAGTTCACCTTCCCATGTATCATAACTCCACATCTATATAAAGCTATACAAAACGGCCACAAAAAATGGCATACCATCTAATATATCATGGCCTCTGGACGAAAGAATCAACATAAAACAAAAGAGGGCAACTAATGTGATACCCATCACTAGTAAAGTGTGAAATGGTATTCAATAATAGTGAGAGTAACCTAACCTCCTTTGCACCAAAAAAGGTGACCTATAACTATCCACTAGATTCCTAAAAATTAATTGGATAAACTACATGATCCCCAATGTATCTCTGAGAGTAAATAAGCTGACTCTCTACTGCAACACCATGGGGGACATCAGGGAACTAGGGAAAATCCTCGCCTCTTTTGGATAGCCCAATGATAAAATAAATTTCCTCCTAAGTAGGCTCATACCACGTGTCAGGACTGACACATAAATCTTTTCGGTGGACATCCCATCGATGGATCAGTTGTTCCAACAACCCAAAGTGCCCATTTAGGGATGTAGCCTCCTCACAATACTTAAGGAGACCTACATTCCTCAAGAGGCCTTGGGTGATTACAGTAATAGAGTGAGGGTAAAAATCTCTCTCCCTCTCTCGCGCCTCCACTCTTGTACCATGTTGTACTAGTCAACTCTTTGTTCTTATTATTGTTTCTCCTCTATGCTTTTATGTCTCTGCATGATTGAAAGATAAAATACATCATCCTCATACATAAAACATAATTTTTTTATTAAATGAAAACTGTTTTTATAAATATGGACATATAACTTTCAATAATAATAAAAAAATAAACCTCGGTTCACCAAAAAAACAGGAACGCATTGTACACAATGCACCAAAAAAAAGGAATGCACCAAAAATGGTGTGTACATCAACTTGACACACTAATTCTGGTTCAAATACATATATAACATTAGTTATTTTATTTTTCTATGCGGTTCGTCGATATAACATTTCACATTGGTGCGCCAATTTTACGTCGATGCACGCACCAGAGTGTTCAAGTTACCGAACGCATCGAGATATAGTTTTTAAATATTATGCGGTGTGTTTGGTAAAAATAAACGCACTGGGAAGTTACTTTTACCACACGCACCGCCATAAAAATTATAATTTTTCAAAGTGGTGTGTCGTGGAACTTCATAGCCCGTTGTGTTTCCATTTACCAAACACATTGAATAATATTAAACATTGTGGTGCATTAACGTTACGCATCGATTTGCGGTGCACTCTGCGTCATGGAACTTCACGACCCGTTGTGTTTTCATTTACCAAATACATTGAATAACATTAAACATTGCAGTGCATTAACATTACTTATCGATTTGTAGTACACTCTGTAAATTTACATGGTGCAAACCAAAGATATTGAACACATCGCGTAGAAAAATAAAATAAAAAACAATGCATTTTTTTACCTAATTTTCAATTCTACTCCACTAAAAATTTAAGTTTACAAGAAACATAGACATTACTTGTGTTAGAAATTAATTAACAAAGCAATGAAATGCAAAGAATATTAAAAAAACACAAATACAGAAACACATAAAACAAGAGAGACACATATATACGTGGTTCATCATATTTAGGCTACGTCCATGGAGAAACAACTCATCCTTCCTTTTATATTATCTAGCAAAATGAAGAGATGCAACCTACATCATATCTGTTGTAATTTCCTCTTCTCTCTCACACAGTCTCCTATCTCTCTCTCGTTTAGAATAATAATCCACAACCACAATACAATTCCCTCATATAAACCAAGGGGGTGCCTTCTAGGGAAAAAACCTTAAATTAACATAAATTCTACCATCAGATCATCTGCCTAATGAACGACCCATATTGATTATGAAATTACAACATTTTACAAGGAAAATTTTCATCTATTTTTAGCTTTGGGGGCATTTCCCCCGAACCCCCTTCGGGCGGGGGGCTCATAAAAGTCTTCATCAACCCCCTTAGATCTCCCTGATGGTGATTAAACAAGAGGCGTTTCTGCCCCGTTAGGAACAGGGATCAAACATGACTGAAACAAAAACCTATGAACAATCAGGAAGATAATCAAGCTCCACACCCAAAAACCTGGACATTTTCTCATCGGGGAGGCATGGTTGCCACGGGAAAAAAAAAACAAATTTGACCACCATTTGACAAAACTTGAAAGGATCACAGTGAGAAACATACAAAAGGATGGAAAGCAAGGGAAGCACCGATGGCGGGGCGCTTCACAGTGGAAAAAGTAGCATTGGTGCTTGAGAGCTATACAACGCTACAAATGGTGAAAATGAATTTTATAGTCATTAAGTTTTTTTTTTTTAATTTAACCCTATTCCGGTGTGCTCAAACTTGATGCAATGATGCAGATTATTTACACAGTGGACCACGATTTTTAAATTAAAAACCCTACCCAGTGCACCATCTTATGTATGCACTAAGGTGCTTCAAAACAATAATATCATCGATTCTTCATGGGAGTATAGCACTGAAATGGTGAAAATGAACTTTACGTTCGACATTTTTTAAATTTAACCTTTGTCTGGTGCTACTGAGTAGTATATGCATCGATGCTCCAATTTCACCTAGCGCACCATTATTTTTAAATTAAAAGCCCTGCAATGGTGCACCATGTTGTATACACACCAGGGAATTTGGAAAAGGTCATGGCACTAGGGCTTCGTGGGAGTATAGTACTAGAATGGTGAAAATGAATTTTATAAGTGACATTTTTAAAATTTAACACTAGTTTGGTGTTGTCCAGTAGTATACGCATCGATGCTCCAAAGTTACTTAGCGCACCATTATTTTTTTATTTAAAAAAAAAAAAAAACCCTCAAATGGTGCACCATTGTCTATTAAACACCATGACATACAATTCTATGAACAACATCGGTGCTTATTATATGAGTAACACACCAATGTTATTATTATTAAAAACCTTGCCATGATGCAACATGTGTTTATGCATTGAGGCTTTTGTAAAAAGAGAAAGCACCAGTGCTTTATGTGAGTAGAGCACTGAAATGGTAAAAATAAATTTTACGACCGATTTTTTTTAATTTAACCCTTGTCCAATGCTATCAAATAGTATACACACCAGTGCGCCTTATAAATGTAGCACACAGTTGTTTTTATTTGTATAAAAAATAACCCTCCAAATGTGCACCATTTTCTATTAAGCATTGGGTCCTTCATTTCAATTAATGACACCAACACATATAATATAAGAAGTGCACTACCATTTTAAAAATAAAAACCCCACAACGATGCACCATATTGTTTATGCATCAAGGCATTCATATATGGGTTTAGCGTTGGGCCATCACAAGAGTATAGCATCAAACTGGGCAAAATGAATTTTACAACTAACATATTTTAAAATTTAACCCTTTTCCGATGCTATTCTTGGGAACGGGTCCCCTAGGGTCAATTTTGGGGTTAAAAGCCCAAGTTTTGGGGCAGAAAGCCCAATTTTTGTATAAAGAGTGTAAAGTATCCACATTTTGTGGCCACGAAGCGTGAAGATGTAAAGAGTCAACAAGGGTTTCTGCCCTTATTTTATGTAACTTTTGTCGGCTTTAAGAGATCCACCCATGGTCTACAGACCATGGGATTGTTTAAAAAGGGAAGTCTTAGAAGAGTCTAAGCCAGTTCAGTTGAGTCTTGTTATGTTTTAGGTAATGGGTTTGTGAAAGCTAAAAGCAAAGAGTCTTAGCATAGAAAAGAGGCTCTGAAGTTGTGTGCGCAAGACCTAGGGTAGAAGTCCGCAGTTGAGTGCAAAAACCCCTGTAGTTGTGTGCGCAAGGCGATTAGAGTCTGTAAAGAGGATCTGAAACATCAATAAAGAGAATTACTCTGGAATTATCTGTGTATGGTCTATTTTACTCCTGTTATGAATGCATATGATTATGTCATGATAAATACTGGGTTTATGTTTTAATGTTGTATTGATGCACAAATCCATATGTTTTTCTTTTCTATATGAATGCAAGTAAGAATATATGTTTACACGAGTAGCATCTTAATGCATGTGAAGTTATTTAATACTTAAGCCAATCTGGGTAAAAACAAAAGTAATGATAATTACAGAGGCTTGTAAGTCTCTGATCCGCATATCTAAGGTATGCGAAGGACAATCATAGACCTTCACGGAGGTCTAGATGATAGTGAAGACGAGTATATTGATAAGCCCTAAAAGGCTTATCAACTTGCGCGAAGGAAGGGTTAGGGTATAAAACGACATGACTATTGTTTCTGGGTGCAGAAACTTGGTACCTGCATCCCCCCATACTGCTTTGAGTGAGACTTCAATCTGCAGTCCGCGGATTGATGCTGAAAGGGCCAATAGTGTAGGGATTTTCTTGGCTAATTAACGTTGACCCTAGGTCAAGGCCCATCAAGCCAACAAATGGTTCCATTGTCAGGACCAAGATCTACATAAAGATATGGGTGATGTCGCATCACTGGAATCCAACTAAGAAGAAAATCAAGATTGGCTGGATAGAAAGATCCACAAATCCACGGTGCAAGAGAACATGAATCCTCGATTGACGAAAAAATAATGGTTGGACAGATATTTGTACACAGATATACATGAAATCTTCTTATGTTCCTTCCCTGTTGAATTATACGAGTGGATCACGAAATTGGAAGACCATCAAGGAAGGTGGAGGCTTGACGGTCCAATAGTCTGGACTCTAGAGTTAGTGTGGAGGTTAGAAGCCTCTAAAGATAAGATCGCATGCATTGTCAATCATTGGCTCGATCATATCATAGGATGATTCATGACAGAGTTCGCGATCAATACTTCGGTCAGTTACAGCAAAGGAGAGCATCACTTCTTCAAGGGACCACGAGCTAATTATTTAAGGTTTTTAAATACTTGGATTAAGATTCTCTTGTGCGAAGTGGAAAGATCTTTAGGGATAGAGGGAAAACAAGCCCTGAATATATACCGTTGATTAGACCTCCTCTAAGTGACGTTGAGGAAGCAGCACAGGTTTCTCCGTAGAGCGCTATTCAACTAATAAGACAAGGGTTCCCATGAATACCCCATCCACCCACATCACCTCCATCCTCACCTCCACCACATATGCCTTCACCCCCACCACCACCACCATCCAATATGGCTAATTTAGTAAAGTTGCATGTGTTCAAGGGATCAGGAACTGAGGACCCAGACCAATTTTGGTTCCTCGCAAAGGCCGTATGAGAAGCTCAGGGTATTACAAATAATCAGATGAAGAAAATAGCATTGGTTACCGCTTTGTAGGAACGTGTGCTAACGTGGTACATTAAGTACCGTACCAATAATCCGACAGCTACATTAGTAGATATTTAGACCGTGTTGAATAAAAATTCAGCAGGCCCAAATCTGAAGCTCAGTCAATTGTGGGCTTCAAGGAGATCATGATGAAACCTGGCGAGACACCTTGGGATTTCGATCAAAGGTTGAAGTGCAAAATCCGTGAAGCCAACATGGATCTCATGAATGGGTAGCACCGTGAATGGTTTGTGGCTTCACTCCTGACTCATCTATGGGTTGCTTTGTCACAGCAAAATATTGGGACCCAGGCAGAAGCCCTGGAGATTGCAATGAGGTTGAACGAGAGACCGATGCAAGATGCTAATTTATGGGTTCAGCAGATTCATGCGCAGTTGCAGAACTTGTGCCTATAATTTCCGAGTTTGAAGAAAGATATAACAGGTCGGTCAGTGGTGCACGAAGAAGTTTGGTGCCTGAAGTGTAAAAGTTAGGGGCATGACAAAGATCATTGTCTAGTCTTCACGAATTATGTTGCAGCAAGGGGACCAATGCCTCTAAGGCCAAAAGCTCAGGCAAGGCCAAGTACGGGGCCCGCGCTATGGTGTGTTATTTGTCAGGTAGTGAGAAAACATTCAACAAACAATTGCCATTTACTGCAAAAATTTGTACAGACACCGCAACAGCTCTTCTGCAACTCCTGTCAATTGGTGGGTCATGATGAGCGTAATTTCCATAGTTATGAGCTAATGATGGATAGAACTCCCACATATAGGGTGCAGGTAGAAACCCAGCCTCTAGACCAAGGCATTGGGGGAGTGCGAGGTGAATATCAAGGGCGTGGACAAGGCCGAGGTGGAGGAGGACCTGGTAGAGGTCGGGGACAAGTTATTTGTTACAATTGTGGAGGACCAGGACCTACACACAATATTGCACGAACCTAACATGTCTGTCATGCCGATATTGTACCTAGTTTGATCATGCGATAGAGGATTGCCCTATATTATTATCTAAGATATGCGAAAAGGGGGTGCAGCCTTAGTAGCCGACTCAGAACCCGCAAATGATGAGGGTTGAGCCTCACGAGGAGAATCCTAAGGTAAATATTATGTTGTGGAGTGGAATGATGACTAGTGAAGATAAGGGGAAGCAATTTAAAGAAGGTGAATGGGGCTGCAAAGGAAAGCTTCGCTGAGTCCTCTACCTCAGGAAGTCAGGATAAGCCCGCTGAAGAGATGGACCCTTCCATGCTTACCACTTTCTTGGAGACCTGTATGAAGTTGGTACATGATAGCAAGGTTGTGAAAGTACTGCAGGATCTAATAAATAAGTGCACTAGAAAAGAAAACGCTACTGACGTACCACACGTAGTCAGGAAGATTAGTAAGCAAATAGGAGAATATGAGATGGATCAAGCTATTTTGGATCTGGGTTCGAACGCGAATTTTTTGCCTAAACAGATATGGGAGATGATGGGGAGACCTGCACTGCAGTGGTCTCCGATTCAGTTAAGAATCGAAAATCAGCAGAAAATCATCCCCATGGGAAGATTGCAGGGAGCGATAGTTGATATTGAGGGCGTGAGTGCATTGGCTGGTTTTGAAGTGATAGAGATTGTGGATGACAAAAATCCCTACCCTGCACTTCTTGGGATTGATTGGGCTACTGACATGAATGGGGTAATCAATTTGAAGAAGTGAAAGATGATATTTGACAAGAATTTTCTTCACGTAGTAGTTCCCCTGGATCCTACAGAAGGACCGCGCTACACTGAACTGATCTGCGATTATGAAAGTGGTGATGATTTGGACCAAATTTATAAGATAATGGTGTGATATCATGATTGGGTGAATCCGACAGTAGATGGATGCATTGCCTGGGACTGCGAAAGTTTCTACACATCAGATTCAGATGAGGAGTTGGAGCACTGGAAGAATTTACCTCATGAAGTATCTACACTACATTGTAATATGATGATCAAGTCACTGCGCTGTGTATCATTGGAGGTAAGGAGTCTACCCTATTATGATGGTTTAACAGATGTCAATAAATTTTTGGATGCATTTGAAAGGGAAGTGCCAGAGAAGCATCGCTTCTAGGCCTTAGATTGGGTGTTGCACGCTACGCCTGCGAGATGGTGGGGTATGCACAAAGACAGTTTTGATGATTGGCACATGTACAGAAATATGATGAGATTATAGTTTGGTCACCCATAAGTGCAACTGACAAAGAAATAGGATGGAAGGGATGATCCGTGCGATCGCTTGGCCAGATGGACTAAGGCTTATGGAGCGGAGCCTCAACTTGAATGGGTGCATCTGTTTTTTCATACTTTGCATGTACTATCGATGAATCGGTACTTGGAAACAGAGCTCCGACATGGCACTGAAGAATGGGAAGTTTTGCAACAGGGATACTTGATGATGTTTAGCTTTGAGGATGGGTTTGAAAGTATTGATGAGGCATTACAGGAAATCAAGGTGGTAATCTTCAGAGTACCGTAGGATCCCTTGGACTTAATTCAATAGGATTAGACCACCTAGTTGTGCCACGCATTGGAGTATTACAATGTGACTACCGAAGAAGAAGACGAGGATTCGAGGATCTTTAATATCCAAGAGACTAAAGATCACCGTGAAGTTGAAGGACCACATATTGAAAATCCAGATATCACCGCGCCACAAAAAACAAAAGTGAACATTGGAGCAGAGCGGAGCCGAAATTTGCAAAGATTGGAGACTACTGGGATGACACAACAATAGATAAGGTCGATGAATTTATCCTCGAGTACCAGGACCCGTTCCCTACAAATTTCTCATACCTAAAGGGATAATAGGGTACTTGGGAGTTATGAAAATTACATTGAAACTGGACGTGAAGCCAATCAAGTAGAGGCCTTACCTTCTCAATCAAAAGTATAAAGAAAGGGTCTGCTTCGAGTTGGATAAAATGCTTGCGGCAGGTATTATTGAACTAGTAGAAGAGTCTGATTGAGTGAGCCCAATAGTAGTTTAGGAAAAAGAAGCAGAAGGATGAAATAAGGATATGCGTAGATCTCAGGAAGTTGAATGACGCCTGCGTACATGATCCCTTTCCAACTCTGTTCACCGACAAAGTGTTGGATAATGTAGGAGGGCAGGAAGCATATTCATTCATGGATGGGTTCTCGGGGTACCATCAGATCAAGATCACGCTAGAGGATAGAAGTAAGATGACCTTTGCCACGGAGTGGGGATGCTTCCAGTATACTATAATGCCTTCTGGATTGAAGAACGCGTCGATGATCTTTTCACACGTAGTCATTGCGACGTTTAAGGACTTCATTCACAAGTTTATGGAGGTGTACTTTGATGATTGGACAGTGTTTGGGTTGGTGAAACACCATGTAGCTAGCCTATGATTGATGTTGGATACATGTTGGAGGTACCAAATCATGCTTAATTTCAAGAAGTGTTTGTTCTATGTTCCTTTCAGAATCTTGTTGGGCCATGTGGTGTGCGGACAAGGATTAATGGTCAACCCAGCTAAAATAGAAGTTATAATTAATTTAGAGGCACCAAGAAGTGTGAAATTGTTGTGCACAATGGTGGGGCATACGGGATACTATAGAAAGTTCATTAAGAGTTATGCCCATATTATCGCGTCGATGGAGAAGTTGCTAAGGAAAGATGCTACATTCTGCTGGAATGAAGAATGTTAGCAAAGCTTGGATGTGTTAAAGGAAAAGATGGTCATTGTGTTGATCCTAGTCATCCCAGATTAGAAGAAGGAATTTCATGTGCACGTGGACGCATCATGTGTTGTGCTCGGGGAAGTACTGACACAGGCCAGTGAGGGAGAGTTGGATCACCCTATAGCATTTACGAGTAGGAAGTTGTCTAAAGTTGAGAAGAATTACTCAATGACAGAGCATGAAGGTTTGGCTATGGTGTACGCGCTCCAGAAGTTTAGACACTACTTGCTAGGTGAACACTTTAAGATGTATACATACCATTCTACATTGAAGTACTTGGTTAACAATATTGTGTTGGGGGGGAATATATGCAAATGGTTGTTGTTGTTTCAGGAATATGATTTCAAAGTTATTGTGAAGCCAGGACGATTGAATGTTGGACCGGATCATTTGTTGCACATTGAAACGGGAGAGGAGCCTACTAATTTGGAGGAAGGATTTCCTAACGCACAGCTCTTTGCAGTGTGTGTCATAGACAATCACTTTGCAGATATCATACACTTCCTGACAATGGGGATGGCTCTAGAAGGATATACTAGTCAACAAAAGAAGGAACTGGTGGTGCGCGTAAGCAGACTTTTCTGTCATTGTAGGGCACTTGTATAAAATGGGGTCGGATGAAATATTGCGATGTTATGTGCCTGAGTTTGAATGAAGCAACATCCTCGCTGAAGCTCATGGAGGAGCTGCGGGAGGACATTATGAAGGAAAAGCAACAACGCATAAGATTTTACGCACTAGATTGTGGTGTCTGACGCTGCATAAGGATTCCAAGGCTTATTGTAAGGCATGTGATGCATGTCAGAGGATGGGTAGGCCATCACGGAGGGATGACTTGCCTCTGAATCTGCAGTTGTCATTATAGTCATTTGAGAAGTGTGTGATTGAATTTGTAGGACCAATTCAGCCTCCAGGAAAGAAGATAAGTGCATGGTACATCACAACCGTGACTGAGTATTTGATCAGATGGGTGGAGGCACAGCCTATGAAGGACTGTACAAGGCAATGGTAGGAAAGGTCATATTTGAGTATGTACTGACTAGGTTTTGTTGTCTGAAGATTTTGATGAGCGATCACGGTACACATTTCCTTAATGAGGTGATCAACACGTTGATGGAGGAATTCCAAGTTTATCACCAAAAGAGTACGATGTATCACCCGTAGGCTAATGGGATGGTTGAAGCATTTAATAAGCTATTGGTGAACACACTGACAAAGGTTTACAATGCACGAATAAATAATTGGGATGTGCATGTACCCATGGTCCTATGGGCTTACAGGACGACTTGCAAAAAGGTAACTGGACAAACACCTTTTAGGTTGCTTTATGGCGTAGAAGTTGTGATGTTGATGGAGTACATTGTACCTAGTTTGCGCATAGCAGCATTTATAGGAATGACGGATCGCAGAGCCCTGGAAGAAAGGATCGCGCAGCTGACAGAGCTGGAAGAGGATAAATTTTTGACTGGTTCCATCAGCGAGTTCAAAAGGAACACGAAAAGGCATGGCACGATCGACACATCAAACTATGCACCCTCAAGGTAAATGATTTAGTGTTATTATATGACAGAAAGTTTGATAAATTTCTAGGAAAATTTCAGATGCATTGGCTGGGGCCCTATGTCATCAAGGAGATTACCAATGGTTGAGTAGTTCAATTGGTGAAGTTGAATGGAGAGCCATTTCTAGGGAAGGTAAATGGCAACCGATTGAAGCCATACATCGGGGATCTGGCCAGATGAATATATGGTGGAAGCACAATCTTAGCACTCTAAGCAATTGAAAGGAGGCGCGGGACTATAAACTACACTTCCCGGGTTGTAGAGCTGCGCGACGGAGGGAAAATGCGAAAAGGAGGAATGTCACAGTATCAACAGAAGCGTGAGGGTAGCTGCGTTATTGAAGGGGAGACCGCACAAGGCAGCGAGAAAGTGACCGTTATGGTCACTGTTCATGACTTGATAGTGAGAAAAAGGCTAAGTGGAGTGAGGGGCAGCATTTAAGTCAGAATTTAAGAGTGAGACCTTTGAAAATATTCCACCAATCTAGCCTTTATGAGCGAATTTTGGGGGGACATCGGATTCGAATTCGAATTTGCCTATAAATTATAGATGGTCACCCAACGAAAAACACTTTACATTCTGAGAATTAAGGTGTTGACCTATAAAGCATGCATGAACCTTGAGAATTTCAAAACTTTGGTGGCCAGTTCAGTATTTGACAAATTGCCTAAAGCAACCTAGGAGCTTCTTACTAGCCTCATGTCGGCACTCATAGAAACTGCCATTGTTAGAGGATTGATGGCATATGAGGGAGCTTCCCCTGAGATTGCAAGTGTAGAGGTGCCAGTGGACGTAACAAAATCGCTGAGGTCGCCTAGGCCAAGGCCTATATTGACTAGAGAGGGTCCAAAGACGAAAAAAGACAAAACAGAAAGTGCCACAGACGGTGTGTGCGTCGCCCAGGAAACAACAAAAGAAAGAGAAGCCCACCGCACAAGAGAAGGGCAAGGTGGTAGACCTAGAACCTGATGAGGACATAAAAGAAATTGATATGGGCACAAAATACATTGACATTGAGGGCATAGACCTTATCTCAAAGCTACCCGAATACATTCCTGCACGCCAAGGTAAGGTGAAGATAACGAAGGATCTGGATGAGGGGAAATTTATGCTAAACACGCCTTTACTACTGGAGAAAATCATGTTCGAAGGTTCGTGCCTAGCACATGTCCCCCATTTAAAACTTGAGGATTGGGACCTAGCAGATACTAAGCAGTTCCCACACTTGGCGACTGATACATTTATGACCTCATCTTCTATAAAGATGTTGGTGTGACTGCGTTGAGGCCTAGGCAATGGATTAAAGGGGTCGACAAAGCAGGGTTGTTGAATCTCCTATGGGTGCCGCATTACCAATGCAAGTCTTCCATAAACATGATCATGATCAAAAAATTGTTATGTTTGGTGCAAGATGGGTGCCTGTGGTTGGAGGAGCCAACCTCAATAACTGATATGTTGATCCATAGGATCACTTTGTTGCCACATTCAGGGTTGAACCTGGCCAAGGCATTTGGCGGCAAGGAGGGCAAGCGCGACCTTGCCGAAAGAATGAAGGACAAGTTTAAACTTGTGAAGAAACCATGCGGATACTCCATATCAAGCATAACTGACACACGTGGTCAAGGTAGCCACCTAGATTTTGGCTAGGAAGATAATGCGGAAGTGTCGCACAAATGAGGTGTCAGCACCAGTTGTGTCACTAGCGGCCCAGTGCACAGAGGGCGTACAATTCAATTGGGCACACTATCTCTATAGTGAGTTCCTCGCGAACTGCAAAGAAGCACAAGACCAAAGTAAGACCTTTCACTACTCTTGGCTACTGTAATCAATTGTGTTGGTTCCATGGCAGTTGCCGGAGGACAGTCAGTTTCCTCCAATTGCGAAGAATTTACCGGAAGTAGCGAAGTTTGCTTCGTTGTGGGCCACAAAAGACGCTGCACGGATCCGCGAGAGCAAGGTATTCTGGATCTTGATGGAGATAAGTATCAATATGGCCATCAACAAAAAACCACAGTTGTCGCCAACCGTCTTCGAGCAGTTGCCAGAATATGTGGAGTTCAAGGCAGACTTCCACTATGTTTCCATGCGGGCACGGAAGGACCCTGAGCAGAAATGATATGATCTTCCATAGCATGGTAGTTGCCGGAGGATAGTTAGTTTCCTCCAATCGCAAAGGATTTACCGGAAGAAGCGAAGTTTGCTTCGTTGTGGGCCATAAAAGACGCGCACGGATCCGCGAGAGCAAGGTATTTTGGGTCTTGATGGAGATGAGTATCAATATGGCCATCAACAGAAAACCACAGTTATTGCCAACCTTCTTCGAGCAGCTACCAGAATATGTGGAGTTCAAGGCGGACTTCCATTGTGTTTCCATGCAAGCATGGAAGGACCCTAAGCAAAAATGGTATGATCTTCCATACCTGGCAATAGACGATGCAATCACAGTGGTCCTCGATCATTGGCCAGCAGAGTGGTACACAACCTCAAATTTATCTATGGGATCTAGCAAGTCCAAAGGAAAGTAGAAGAAGGAAGAGGCCTAGTTGAAGATGCAGCAGATGACTGACAGGAGAAAAAAGGAGGCTGAGGAAAAAGCTAGAGTAGAGAGTGCTGCTAAGGAGCAGGTAGAGGAGGAGTGCAATTCTGACAGAAGTCAGAAGTCTCCTTTGCTGCAGATGGAGGACAAAGAGTAGCAATCAGGATAGGGTGGTGCAGACCCCGAGACTACTCCATTCTGGATTAAGCGCACTAGGAAACAGGAAAAAGAAGGGCCGCAGAAGAAGTCCAAGGCCAGTAAATCATCGCTCGACCCGATCACTTTGACAAAAGGTGATTTGAATGACATGAAGGACACAGTAAGGGACGCGACCGCGGAAATGATGCAACAATTTGAGCAGTAATAGAAACAAGTTTTGGTCGTTATTCAGACGGGTCTGCACGAGCTCCAAATCCAAGCTACTCAACTGCAGACCGGTGTAGGGCAGGGCAGCGCAACATCGACTAGTTTGGCACCTGGAACCTCAGACGTAGTGGAGATGGTTCACCCTATGGATCCTTGGGATGTCATGCTGTCAAATGGAGCTTTGACTATAGAAGCAAAAGCTGACAGGGCCACCATTAGTGCTCTCAAGAACGTTCAGTTGAACTTGGCTGCACTTCCAAGTGAAGCCCTTCACACCATGCAAGATGGTGCGATCACAGAACTTCAGGCTTGAGAATAGCTTGCGCTGAATGTGATCAGCGAACAGAAAGTTAACAATGCCCAGATGTTTGTAGAGAAGACTTCCATGATTGATCTCCTTAAGAAGATTCAAGAGAAAAATGAGCGCACCATAATCGTTGTAGTTGAAGCCTGCAGAACCATTCTGGAGCTGCATATTCCAGAGGATGTGTCAGTCGATGCCAAAATTCGGAAGCTCATTGCAGGTGTGCATGATGCCAAGACAGAGCTGGCTAAGGTTCAGTTTGAGCCGAACCTTAAGACCATAGAGCTTGAGTTGAGGGCCAAGCCTTCGACTCCACCAGAGGTCAAAGAGCAGCACAAGGCCGCCATCAAAGATGCAGTTAGAACAGTAGATGTCGCAATGAAGGACTGCATTGCGATCTTTGAGTAGTCGCTCAAAGTAGTTACCAATTTGCAGGGAAATCCCAACCTACAAGGATTAGAGACCGAGGTGAGGGAATTGCAGTAGAGGTACGACAAGGTCAGTGCAACGGCGTGCACCATCGCCATCACACAGAGGTTGGCAAAGTTACAGGAAGCAAAGGCACTAAAGGAACAGGTGGATATAGAATAGCGCAAGGAGGCAGTACTAAAGGCCAGATTGGGGCCTTGGCTAGATGAAGCCTATGTGCTCACCACCACCATTGAAGGAAAGCTAGAAAACCTACAGGAAACAAAGCAAAAAATCACGACAGATAGCACAGGACCAGCCATGGAGAAACTGGTGGAACAAGTTAAGCAGGCGGTGACACAGTGTACCCCGGAAGTTGCAGTGGTACAAGTGGAGTTGGGAGGTCCTCGCAACAAGATCTCCACACTAGCAAAGTGACTCAAGGGTGAGTCACCATATCTCTGTTGGGGGCCTGTTGGGAACGAGCCCCCTAGGGTCAATTTTGGGGTTAAAAGCCCAAGTTTTGCATAAAGAGTGTAAAGTCTCCCCTTTTTGTGTCTGCAGAGTGCGAAGATGTAAAGAGTCAACAAGGGCTTCCACCCTTATTTTATGTAACTTGTTTCAAATTTAAGAGATCCACCCATGGTCCGCGGACCATGTGTTGTATAAAAAGGGAAGTCTTAGAAGAGTCTAAGGCAGTTCAGTTGAGTATTGTTATGTTTTAGGTAATGGGTCTGTGAGAGCTAAGAGCGAAGAGTCTTAGCATAGGAAAGAGGCTATGCAGTTGTGTGTGAAGAGGCCTAGGGTAGAAGTCTGTCGTTGTGTGCGTAGAGGCCTAGGGTAGAAGTCCGCAACTGAGTGCGCAGACCCCTGCAGCTGTGTGTGCAGGGTGGTTAGAGTCTGTAAAGAGGAACTAAAACATCAATAAAGAGAACTACTTTGGAATTATCTGTGTATGATCTGTTTTACTTCTGTTATGAATGCATATGATTATGTTATGATGAATTCTGGGTTTATGTTTTAAGGTTGTATTGATGCGTGAATCCATATGTTTTTCTTTGTTATATGAATGCAAGTAAGAATATTAGTTTATGCGAGGTGTTGAAAATTGGCAACAAGAAATTGCTAAAAATAGAAGTGCTAAAAATAGCACTGCTAAAAATATCAGTTTGGGGATCAGTTCTGGATTGGGCAACAGGGAATGAAAAATGGAAGTGCTAAAATTAGAAGTTCTATTTTTAGAAGTTCAAGCTGGATTCCTATTTTTAGACAGCCCCTGGTCTAAAATAGGAAGTAAAATTCGAATTTGGTCTTACCAGCAATTTGAATATTAATTAATTAATTCTCCATGAGTTAATTAGTGAAGGAAAATAAATCTTGAAGTCTTTGTGAGAACATGCAATAAATTCTCCACTAATTGGGGAATGTGTCCTTGATTTTCTCTATTGATTAAGGAACTAAGGATGAGTTCTATATTGAGAGGATCAGTGGACTTAGTTTAACTTAGTCAAGTTCAGTTAGATTAATTTAACAAGTTGTTAAATTAATGAGATACAGTTTGTTGATTCTTGCATGCATGTGACAACTGTTATTTCCAGATAACAGAGTATTCTCTCATGGATAACTCATGCATGTCAGTTTAGACAGAGACCCAGTTGAGATCACAGAAGGGACATTGTACTATCAGTTGGATGAATATTTTCCCTATAAAGGAAGCTCATCCATGATGAGGATTTATCTCCTTCAGGTTTGTGCAGTTAGATCAGAGGTCAGTGAGTGTGTGAAGAGGCCAATTCACATAGGTGGCAGCACTAGACCCCAAGGAAAGTGCACAAGGAAATAGGAGGCTTGGAGGGCAGAGGAGAAGGTTTGTGAGAAGCCTTTGACTATCTATGAGCAACAGAGGGATTGTACTGAGCGCTGGATAGCTTCCGAGTTAAGGCTTTGTGTAATCTGGACTATATTTCCACTTGTATGATAATACAGAGATGGGGTTTTAGGCAAGTGCTTTCTCTGGGTAAATTCTTCTGTGTTATGTGTGATTGGTTCCTTCTTATCAATTATATGTGTTCTTACTGATGTTGCTCATGGTTGATTAAGCTTCTGCTAAATTGTTTGTAGAAGTACATCAAGTGTTTTACTTTAGTACATTGCATTACCAGGTGATCTACAGGTGGAAAATTTCTACATGGTATCAGAGCTAGCTAATTTGTAGAAAAAGTTCTACATGGTATCAGAGCTAGCTGATTTGTAGAAAAATTCTACAAAATTCTACACGAGGAGCATCTTAATGCATGTGAAGTTATTCAATACTCAAACTAATCTGGGTAAAAACAAAAGTAAAGATAATTACAGAGGCACGTAAGTGTCTGATCCACCTATCTATGGTACGCGAAGGACGATCATAGACCTTCGCGGAGGTCTAGAATACAACTAAGATGAGTATATCGATAAGCCCAAAAAGGCTTATCAACCCGCGCAAAGGAACGGTTAGGGTATAAAACGACATCACTACCATCTCTGGGTGCGGAAACTTGGTAACTGCATCCCCCCATACTGCTTCAGGTGAGACTTCAGTCCGCGCTCTGCAGATTGATGCCGAAAGGGCCAATAGTGTAGGGATTTTCTTGGCTAATTAACATTGAACCTAGGTAAGGGCCCATCAAGCCAACAACTATCGAGTAGTATACGCATTGGTGTGCGTTGTGTACTTAGCGCACCATTATTTATTTTTATTTTTTTTTATAAAAATTAACTTTACCATCGTGCACCATATGTTATTAAGAATTGGTGCGAATAATTAGGTAACCTTTCATATACTATAGACTCACAATTAAAAAACATCTGCTAAAACATCTGCATGCCCAACTCCACTAGTGACCTCTATTACAAACGAATTTTTGGATTATATTTATAGGGGCTTCCGCAAAAACCTCCATTAGAGGGTCTTTTCCTTGTAGTGCATTGTTCATCGTCTGCATAACTAGAACAAAAAATTGCCGCAAATTAGAACTAGACATCATATAAATCGAAAAACACAACACTCCTTCAATCATGTAAAACAACAATTGTAACTTCAATTTGTTAATAAAAAAGAGAACCGTAGAGATTCAGAAGTGAAAGGGAATTTAAAAAATTCTAAAACATATGTTACATGATCAAATGTGCACTACTCATAGAAGGTCATTAATTGATCATTAGGAAATTGGTATTGCCACCTCCATGTCTCCAACAATAACCTAATTGCAATTATAGGAAAATTAAAGGCATCATCCAAAAACGACATAACAATGAAGGAAAGAAACAAGAAACCAAATTAATTATTACACAGACATATCTCATCCCTCTAAAATGATTATCAACTGTTTGTGTAGAAGTGACAAGAAATAATTACTAAAAATAATGATAGTAATGGAAGTTGTACAAACCTCAAGAATTGCATAAAATCCAGCGAAAAAATGATTATTTCATTATGCTCCAATACACGTGTCATAAAAATGGTAATAAGACCTTCAAAATATAAACTAATGAAATAATTACAAAATTATTTTTTAATACTATTTATTTATATATTTGTGAAACTCAACCAAAAGTAAATTGATTTATATATATGTCAAACTCAACTAAAAGTAAATTGATGACTAGAATATTACCTTACCAAAGGATTACTAACACCGTTCACAAATAATAAGTTTCTCAATATCAAATTTAAGCCTATGTATAAGTCTTTTGCACCTCTTTGTTTTTTTTGAATTCTTGTCTTTTTTTTTAAATATTTTATATAGAAAATTTAAAATATAGAATTAAAATAATTATTATTATTGTTATTTTAAATATTATTTTTAAATACAATCAACAATAAATATGCACATTATAAAAAATATTTAAATAATATAATTTATAAGTAAAAAATAAAAATAATTTATTTTTATATAAAAAATTAAATTGTAATTAAGATAATTTTTTGACATTAGAATTTCTTTTAATCAAAATTGAAGAATTCATATTAGATTAAAAAGCTTGCAATTATACCGTAACAAATTTATAGAGTGATAGGCTTTTAACCAAGGAAATCATTACGTGAGTATTATTTTGTACATGTTTATGATTTTCAACCATTGGCAAAACAAAATATCATTACTACCTATTGCTTTATAGATGTTCATGATGTTCAACGATTAGCAAAATTATAAAATAGATGATAAATAGATTTTGCTAAAAGTTCTTTATGATTCGCTGACTTTATCATGACTTTAACCCACATTAAAAAAGTGGAGAGGAAAAATTCATTTATTAAAGGATTTCTTTCCTATTAAGTTAGTTTCCCATTGATCTTAGGAGTATTTTTGGGGGAAAAAATGTATTGAAGAAATATAAGCATTAGCAGTTGTGACATGACATTTGTTGGATTGTGCAGGCCAAGATAGTGGGCAACACAAGGCTTGTAAAACTTGTAATTGTATGTTTTGTACATTAATGCTATATCACTGATATGGGCAGATTTTATGGGAGTTGCTTCTCCCAAGTATAATGGTGTATACTTATATGAATGTTGATTTCCATTGCACATTGATAAATGAAGATGATGAATATGAATTGAAGATAAATGTATTCCGTTGCATGATTGTTAACACTTGAATAATTGGAAAATCGGTTAAGTGTTGGAGTTAGACATAGTCCATATACTCTAGTATTGGTGAAAAGAAAAAAGTGTAGTGGTGTTGCCCCTGCCTATGTGCGGTTGAAAGAATTCTATTAGGATAGGGGCGTGATACCCCTTGTACCTCATCACAATGGCCAATAATAATCAAACATGTACAAACTCCACCCCCTTTACTTTTGAACTAACCCTTGAGGAAGAAATACATGTTCTTAACCATTAGGTTATTAAGCTTAGATGTTTTTTTTTCCTTTTTCTTTTTGTTTCTTTTTTAGAATTGGTAGACTTGCCACCTTTTATCAAGGAGATTTGGGATCGAATTGATGGGACTACCACTACACTCATTAGGCTAACATAGCCACCCACAAGCGTCATTAGATAGGTAAATCAAGTAACGAACTTGGGTGGGCCCCCTATATTGGTTGGCAAACACCTTCTAGTGTGAGACATCCACTATTCAGTCTAGCTCGAGGGGATACTAAAGTTAGATGTTACTAAAAAAACACATGACTCCATTGGAAGTAGCATCAATAATGAAGATAAGGAATAATAGATTTCACATACATATTATCTAAGTTGAAACCCCCTTTTGGTTTCAGAGCAAGATCTAAAACTATTTTTTTCTCTCTTTGTATTAGGAGAATCGATAAATGTGCCACCTGTCACATTATTTCATCTTCAGTAAGTCGGCGCAGCGTGAGTGCTTGTAAAGCTTATCCATGGCGTGCACGTCTCTTTTAAAGTCAAGGAAAGTAGTAGTGTGAGTTGGAGTGTACGGAATTAACGCGGTCCGTGATATTGACATGTGTATGTATGTGCGTGCCATGGCCCCATCATGCGCGTTGGTGGTATGTGAGGATGGAGACATGAAAGTTTGGATAACACGGTAAACCAAAAAAATCCACCGTAACTTCCGTTTCACACTATTGGTGTGTTGTTGGTGAGCCAAATGTGTTACCTAGTAAACATTTACGCACGTTTAAACAATGTTGAAATGATGTCTCATCTTTTAAGATTTTGATTTTCATTATTGAAAAAATTATGTCCAACTCAACTCATTTTCCTTGCTTGTGTTGATATACATATAGATTTGTATGATTGTCCACTAGAATTGCAAAATATCCTATCATCCTCATAAAGTGTTGCTTTGTTGGTACATGAAAAGATCTTTAATGTTAAAGAAAGTAGTAGGAAATCTATAAGAAAGCACTAGGAAATCTAGTGGAGGCAAGTGGGATTCATGCATGAAAAATGAAATATTATAATATGCATGAGAGAGTGAGTGAAGAGAAAAAAATATTATAATATGCATGAGAGAGTTAGTTAAGGGAAAAAATATTATAATATGCATGAGAGAGTTGGTCGATAAAGTGCAGGTTGAATTTATATTTATTTTTACTGTGATTTTACTTTGCTTATTTTGTCACCAAAGAACTTGTTTTGGTATTATATAAGAAGTATTGTTTTGTTTTGTTTTGTTTTGTTGTTTTGTTTTTTTTGTTTTTTTAATTTGGATATTATTTTCTAGTATGTAAGGATTTAAGGCTATTTAGTAACAGAGTAATTCCAAATTTATTATTACAATAATATGTTTAATATGTATTTGGATATGGTATAATAATCATTTTTCCCAATCATTTAAAGTAAATTTAATCGACAAAAAGAAGTATTGGCTTTACTAAATGGTCAATTTGATTTTTATTTAAATTAAAGAAGTTGATTAAATAATTGATAAATTTACATTTTCATTTTTTTTAAGATTTTATATTCAAATATAAAGTAAAATAATTAAATTTTCAATAGAAATTTTATATCTTAATACAATGAATATTGTTGGAGAAGCAAGGAAATAGTAAATTTTAGGAGTTATACATTTTAAAATGTGATATTTTTTTAAGGACGTTGTCACAACATCAAAGTACAAGTGGGTATAATTCAACATCCATAGAAATATAAAGAAATAAATAATAATATTCATTCTTATATATCAATCTAGAAGAATACTTATATATAGCCTTAAAGTATTATTAACTCCCTTGAAGTGGGGAAGACATAATCAACTTTGATTTGTGACAACATGCATTTAACTCCTTATGTTATACCTCCATGCGGATTGGGCAATTATCATGGTTAATGCGACTAAATAATCAAGTGTCTAGTTAACCTCTTGATCAACTCTTGATTGTCAACTCATTGCCTCTAGAAGATTTATAGGTGCAATGAACCTATTGTTTTAACATCTCCATCTCCACATGACCTCCCCCTCACCCTAGCACAATTTTCTAGAGATTCAAGAGGTGAAATTATCTTCTTTGTACAACCCTCATAATTGCAATGTCTTCAAGCCCAGGCATAGCCCAAAGTTTCAAAAACATAACTTTTATTAAATGATTCGTAACAATATCAATTATTTGATCATATGTCTCAAAATAAGCAAGAGACACAATGTGTTATACCAACTTACTCAAATAATGAGTATGCAATTCCACCTACTTCATTTCACTAAGAACAACAAGATTCTCCACTACTTGTATTGCACTCCAATTGTCACAATACACTACAATCAATTCCTTGGTGTGAAATCCAAGCTCACTCATGAGATTGTAGATCTACACTATGTATGTTCCAACATTAACTACACCATGATATTCTACTTTTATGGTTGAAAGGGAGACCATATTCTATTGTTTACAAGACTAAATTATGGGTTTAGAGCCATGATGAAACACATACCCAAATGTGGAATTCCTATCATCTTTATCTCCAACCTAATCCAAGTCAATGTAAACAACTAATTAGTTCGTAGTTTTCCTGCAATATTTCGTACAAAACTAATAAGTAACCTTCATAAAATGAACAATTATATCTACAACTTTTAAGTTTGCTTCCCTTGGATCTTAAGAGAATTGAGAAACCACACTAACAACTAGAATAGTAAAAGGTTGAATATGGGTTAGACAATGAGACTACTAGAGAATCAAAGTCTTTAGTAAGCTTTATCATAAACTAGTAGAGTGTAGCACATGGTTCAAAATGGAACATTTTGAACCTTTGTAATAGATTTAAAACATATTATGGTTGAGAAATAAACATATTGTTATCACTTTGTAAGACTTGGAAGCCTAAAAAGAAACATAGTAGACCAAGGTCATTCATTTTAAACGTATCTACTAATTATTTCTTCAAACCCAAAATTAAATGAGCACCATTGCCAATAATGACTAAATCATCAACATAAATTGTAACAATTAAAGTTTCATAATCTACATGTAAAACATAGATAATGTGATCTAATTCACATCATTAAAAATCAATCTTGAGGAAAGACCAATCAATCTTCTCATACCATGCCTTGAGGTTTGTTTCAAACCATACAAGGATTTCATCAGTTGACATATAAAGATGTGATAAGAATGTAATAAATTTAGCGAAGAGATAAAATATTCACCTAGAGAAATTAAATATTAAAACACATGCAAACCAACTTAACAGAATTCCATTAGCCCTTGGCCAAAGCCCTGGCCAAGGCATCCAAGTGAGCCTTCACTGCTTACCCCCCAGACCTACATTACAATGAATTTTTCCTGGCCTTTTAAAAGCTCCATTACATGCAATCCCCTGGGAAAAAAGCCATGGGTACACTATACCACACGGACAAAACCACCACTGTTTAACCTGAATAATTTTGACTCTATCCCCACGTCAAGTTTACCTAACATTCCCCTTTAAACCTTGACTTAGGATTTCCTTGACTAAATCTAGCCAAACCTTCCAAGTGAGTCAACCCCCCTCAAAGGTTATATTCAGGGTATCTGTTGACTTGGTATTCCCCCTATCACCTAGTTCTAACACCAGAATTTACTAGAAATTACCCATGGGTACGTATTCCTTATCAGGTCTTATAGTGGTATGCCCATTTCTGTGCAATAAATTTGAACTCAATCACAATAATATTTTTTTTTGTTTCTCTCCCTTATATGACCATCCTCTTATTTTTGGCACATTTGATGCTCCTATGTTTAGTTTCTCTGCTCTTAAAACTAATAAGCCACATGTGCTCATACCATGATCAATGTCCTACATAATTTCCATCCGCTAATTTAAGGCTTTGAAACTCTAATCATTTATTTTCACCCACTCATAAAGCTAAGGATGACCTAAAATCCCATCACCCTATTTATCATTCTAGGTGCTATCATTTTGTTGTGTAGATTCCTATGGATAGAATCATGCTCCCACTAGATTTAGTGCCCTCAATAACCCATAGCACGAGTATGTCATTACCTTGAGTTCATTATACTTCCTTTATGTCTCTGACAATTTTAGTTGTTATCACCTTAAAGGAATTATACTTCTTTTGTGCCTCCATTAATTCCAGCCACTACTACCTCTCTATACTTACATGATTCAAAATCCTGACTTGTTACCAAAATACCCTCTGACAGCAGGTTCTTTGAGTCTTGAGATCAAATCTTGCAGATACAATTCTATAGGGAGTGTATTTTCTTCTCCTGATCCAGATGATAGTCGTGCTTTCCTTGGAAGAGTCCATGTCTGGCTTATCATTGTTTATAAAAAACGAATATTCTTCTTTCATGATCGCTATTTTTTTTTTACTTCAAGGATGAGGTGCACGGTACAACATATTTCTAGATAATCCATATATTTAAAGATAACCATAAATAGGCATGTCAATGATAGTTGAACCCGGGTGGGGAGGTTATCATTAAACCCTTTCATGATCGTTATTTTCTCCTAGGGTTATAGTTGCAATGTAGATGTGCTCGCAAATTCTTATAACATATGCAGGGGATTCCATTCTGTGATTGTTCAATAATGGTGAGCCAATGCATTCCGCCTCTACAAGAATGGATATACCATTCACATGTTGTCTTATCGATGGGAGATACGCCCTCTTGAATAGATGCATGTTCAATATCCATGTATATCTTCTATCATAATTCCTCCATTAAAGTGTCGAGGAGAGAGTCCCCTAGCCCTAGGTTGAACGCCACTTGAGTTATATTTGATAGAAACATCACCATGCTTTGGCAAAATCACGATCTAAAATAGTAAATTTATGTCTTTTCCTTGATGTTTTAATGGTATTTACCATGGGAGATGTTGTGATGGCCTCAAATTTATGGATATCTATGTACTAGCTTCAACACCTTCACTATGCCTAGTGCCACTCCCTGCACCACCACCGGAACTAGCTCTAAAGCTCACAAGAAAAACCACAACCTTGTTATTTTAATCCAATGTTCAACACAAGCATTATCCACCAATGCCTTTAGTGTTGCAGTGCTTGTTTGTAGTCTTCAGGGTATCAAACAATGTGGATGTCACCAGCTTTGATTTCTTTCATGACATTTTATTCATCAAGCCATATAAAACCTTGGCAATAGAGGCATCCATATGAAGCCAATATATGGCTTTGATACCACATTTTAGAAATTTATCAGAGAGATAAAATATTTACTAAGAGAAATTAAATATTAAAACAAAATATGCAAACATCAAAACCGTTTTTACCATAGGAAAACCACAAATCTAGGGAAAAATCCAACCTAACCGAATTCCATTAGCCCTTGGCCAAAGCCCCGACCAAGCTGGCCAAGTGAGCCATCATTGCTCACCTCCCTAGCCTACATTACAATGAAGTATTCCTAGCCTTTTAAAGGCTCAATTACATGTAATCCCATGGGAAGAAGACCATGGGTACGTTGTACCATGCACCCCAAAACCACCATTGTGTGAACTTTGACTCTATCCTCAAGTCAAGTTTACCTAACAAAGAATAGGAGCGTACTTAGTGGAGCATTTACTATATTAATGAAGGACAGTATATAGTTAATAATTTAATACCTTAATTTCTAGATATTCATTTTAATACTCAATAGGATTAGTTAGCATTCATTAGTTTTGTAGTAGTTGACATTACCAACTTTAATCTAAGATTGTAATATTTATTTATAAAAGTTTATTTGAATGATTATGATATGACTCTTTTTCCACCAATTGTTTTATTTATTGATATTCTTGTTGGCTTCATAGATACTTCCCTTATTTTTGGCCTATCATATTTCCATCCTTCTCAAATCCTAGGGATTGCTCCCCATAATTCTCCTTAATGATATCATTAGGTAAGAAAGAATTTTTTACAACCATCTAATATTCCACCCAACCAAAACAAGGACCAAGCAAAAGAATTAGTTTATTAGAGTTCATCTTTGTAACATGGATAAAGGTTTCAATGTAGTCAATGTCCTCTTGTTGAGACTCGTTAACCTAGCTAGCGGGTGGGCTAATAATGGATAGACCAATCCAACTGTGGTTTTAGTACGAGAACCTTGCCTGCTAAGTAGACCGCCCACCTCTAGGTTGTGTAACTTGTTAACCTGTAGCGGGAAACATAACAAAGAGTGTCCATCCTGGCATAATGACATGGATTTTCCACCAAGGCTAGTTGTAGGCCACATGGTGCCCTTATGATGACATGGCATGTAATGAGGAAATGATGTGGTGATGACGTGATAAGCGGTATCATCTAGCTGGTTTCACTCCCCACCCCCTTGAAGTAGGTTATAATTCTTTTCATTTGGGGTGAAATCACTTTTATTGGCCCACAAATATGGAGAGTTGTATCACCTATTTTCTTATAGAGTGGGTGTTTAGTAGTATAGGTAAAAATGGTATGTTATATGCTTTTGCTCAATTTACTTCAATGTTCCTTATCACGTCAATGAAAATTTCCAATTATTTCTAGTAGCAATCACATTAACTTAAACACATTGATAGTAAATGCAAATAGAACATTAAAACATGTGCAAAAGACAAGCCAAGACAAGAGGACACAATATTTGGCGGATGCCAAGGAAAACCCAATGTGGGGAAAACCCTTTGATCAAATATTCTTATTATTATTCAATAACTCAACAGAGAGAAAGAGAGTACAAATATCAAACTAACTTTCCCAAAATAGCCCTATCAAAATCAACAATAAACTACAACCCTAACAAGAAAGTCAATGCTGGTCAACGCAACACCAAAATGTCCTTCAAGTAGCTCGGTCAATAGCAGATCAATTCGGCCTTCCAAGAGAGTCAAAGTCAGCCCAAAACAATTAGTTCAACCCAGTCAAATGAGAGAGAAAACATTGATGTAATTTCTAAAGTCAAATTTGAAGTCAATGCTAAATTCAACCCTAGTCAAACTATCCCAAACTCCTCGATATTTGTGCCAATAAATGTTGCATTCAAAAATCAAATTTCTGCCTCCAAAACACAGTCAAAACTCGGTTAAACAACAAGGGTCAACGCTGCCCAGTAACCCTGAAATTTTCAACTAGCAAAATAGTCTAGAAATTCATCCTCCTGTCACACGTGCGAAGTAGAGAAGGCTACTTCCAAGTTGTACGAACTAGTCAAGAGAGGAGAGAGAGAGATATGTGATGAAATGAGTGATGTTCAAATGAGGAGAGAGGTCACTTCTATTTATACAATTTTTTGAGGGTGAGGAGACACATCTATTGGGCTTTTGAGCCTACATTTGACTAAGGTCGACCTTGACAATTTGTGCATGAGAGAGAATAAATTCAAAATTCCCTTTCTGCTTATCAGAATGAGATGATCTTTATATCAAAATTGGACCTCTTGAAAATAGGAATCCAATGCAATAATAATCTCCATCATATGAGTTGTCCTAAGGTGGAATTTGTCCCTTTTTTCCAATTTTAACACTCCCTCTCAACTAGGGAGAATTCCACCTACCAATCCATCTACCATCATCATGCCATCCTGTCATCATGTAGCATCTCTGTCTTCTCTGCTTTGTTGAACCATGAATTAATAATGAAGAAGAAGTGATCGAGAATAAGTCATAAGATCATACGACTCTCCATTAACTAAAGTTAGTCCTTGATCCTAGATCAAGTTGTTAAACACCATGCACCCTAGTCATAGGGAGTACCATAGTACACGATGTGTCCATCAGTAGTGTTATGGTCCCTAACCATCTTTTACCAACTCATTGGCCAGATGAGAGGTACTTCCCATGAGTCCCAGACTCTATGGGTAGGATTTGTGATGGGGAATCAGCAGGAGAAGGTGAACCACTCACCCTACATACATGTGTCCGGGTAGGGGAAGGTGAACCACTCATCCTACACACATGTCAACCATCATGGGGTATTACAGGGGAAGGACCACTCACCTTGTATCTAGTGCATCACTAGGAGAAGGTGAACCACTCACCTTATGGTTGCTCATAGATCCAAGAAGTACCCCAAGCGCCCAGGAGCTCCTAGAGCTTAGCATCCAACTCATACAGGACACTCATAGGAGGCTCACTACACGACTCCAAGTTTCTCTCAAAATTTTAAGAACTTGACCTTCCCCAAAGGCTTCATGAGAGAATGTTTGTGACATGCTCATATGTTCTAATGTGTTGGAGCCTTATTTTTCCTCGTTGTACCATATCTCAGATAAAGTGGTACTTGATATCAATGTGCTTAGAGCAGTCGTGGAACACAAGATTCTCGGATAAGTGAATCCCACTTTGGTTGTCGCAAAAGATCATGGTGCTGTCCAACACGTGCTCAAATAACTCACTGAAGAGATTCCTTAACCAAACACCTTCACAATAGGCCATACTCACAACAGTGTATTCGACCTCGAAAGTGCTTAAAGCAACTGATTTCTGCTTCCTTCTCATCCATGATATTGAAGCAGACCCCAAAGAGAAGCAACACACAGATGTGCTCTTGTGATCCACCACACTTCCAACCTAGTCAACATCTAAATATCCATGTAGTCTCAAGTTCTCGACAGTGTATCTCAATCCATAGTGGATTGTGCCCTAGATATATCTCAAGAGATTCTTAGTAGCAATCCAATGAATGTGATGAGAATCGACCATAAATTAACTCAACGTGTTCACATCGAAGCATATATTAGGACGAGAGTTTACCAAGAATGTTAAGGCCCCCACAAGTTGACGATACATGGAAGCGTTCACTAATCTAGGCCCAACAACACTTCCACATAGCTTCTTGAAGTTGATTTCCATCGGAGTAGTCACGGACTTGCAATCCACCATCCCACGTCTCTCAAGTAGCTTCACAATATATTTTCCTTGAGAAAGGAAAATCTCGCCTGGCTTTTGCTAGACCTCTAGCCCTAAGAAGTATTGCATCAGTCCTAGGTTCTTCATCTCGAACTCTAAAGACAACTCCCTCTTGCATTTATGAATGAGAGGGTCATCACCTATCAGAAAGAGACCATCCACATAAAGGACCAAAATGAGAGGATTGTCCTTTTAAACCTTGAAGTATAGGTTTGGGTCAACATCGCTCCTTGTCAATCCCAACTTCATAACATAGCTATCAATCCTATCATACCAAGCTCTGGGGGCTTGCTTCTTTCTTCAACCTGCATACATGTGTCTTACGATCTTGAACTTCGAACCCCTCAGGTTGTTCTACATAGACTTCCTCAATAGAGAGGATGGCTGGAAAATCAGTGGGTGCTGGATTCCAGCACTCTCTTCTTAGTCCTTTGTTCGACCCCCTCGTCGTTTTTTGGGCTCATATTATATATATATATTATATATCTATATTATATATACTATATTTATTATATTATATATATATATTATATATTTTGACTATTTTTTTTACTAATATTATAATTGATATTATATATAATTAATATATTAATAATTAATAATTTATAAGCAAATAAATTACCTTTTTAAAATTTGATATTTATATATAATATTAATAATAATTAATAAATTAAATAATTTTATAAACAAATAAATTACCTTTTAAAACTAACCATTAATTTATTAATTTATATATTTTTTTACCTAATCTTACTTATTTCCATAAAGAAAATAATATAATAATAATATTAATATTAATAATAAAAATAATAATAATATTGATATAATAATAATATTAAATTAATAAATATAAATTTGACCTGGGTCCTATAGTCAAAATTAGTCATTATTCAAATTTAGCCGTTGGGGACTCTGCTCAGACTATTTAACATGCTAAGCTGGATCTGTTTCTTCAACTTGTCCTGACGATGAACCACACTGGTTGGTTCAAAACGCGTCGACAAATGGTTTCTCATGTGATTTTCGCTAAAAAAAATCTCTTAAATAGACTTCCTCCTTAAGAAAACCATGCAGGAAGGCAGTTTTGACATCCATTTGGTGTAGGCTCCATACTTGTGAGGCAGCAAGGGCTATGATCAAATGAATGGTGTTATATCGAGAATTAGTGCAAATATCTCATCATAGTCTACTCCTTCCTTTTGAGAGAAGCCTCGAGAAACAAATATGGCCTTGAACTTTTCAACACTCCCATTAACTCCATGTTTGATCTTGTAGAGCCATTTTCAAGTGGCCACTGACTTGTCCTTGGGTCTAGGAACACATCCTAGACATCATTATTCATGATAGACTCATTCTACTCGTTCATCGCATCCTTCCAAACTTGGTGTTTCATGGCTTCTTGGAATGTACGCAACTCAGATTATACAATGTTACTCATGGAATTTAAGTAACCTTGGTACTTGTTCGGCTTCTTGCTTTCATGAAATGTCCCCGTCAGTGAAATATGTTTCTCAGCATCTTCAAGAGTATCTTTGAGCCACAAGGGCCTTTTTCTTGAAGAAGTGGGTTCGCAAGGAGGTGGATGAATGGGATCCTTTAGACCATCCACATCGGGCATTGGATCATCAGACAAAGGGTCATCCTTCTTTCTTGCATCATCATTATTATTATCCTTCCTAGGGATAGGAAGATATCAAACTTTCCTAACGGTAGGATCTTCATCGAAAGTGACATCATGACTTATTTCCACTTCCCTTTAACCAGGCACATATATTCTATATATGCCTTCGAAGTTTCACTATAGTCCACAAATATTCCTTTCTTCCCAGATGCATCTATTTTGTTTCTTTTCTCTTTTTGCACATGAAAATATACGGGACAACCAAAAATTCTAAAATGAGAAACATCAGGTTTCTTACTAGTGAAAACTTCTTCGAGTGTCTTAAACTCCAATGCTTGATGTGGGAATCTATTTTGAACATACACAATGGTGTTGGTAGCTTCTCCCCATAAGAACTTCAGTAGACCTTGGTCATGAAGCATGGCATGGGTGGCTTCTATGATAGTACAATTCTTCCTTTTATCAACACCATTTTTTCAGGAGTATATGCAGTAGTGGTCTCCCTCTTAATGCCAACTTCTCTGCAATAGTCATTGAATTCATTTGACTCATATTCGGTTCCATTATCAGTCCTCAGCATTTTTATCTTCTTCCCTATTTGATTCTCGACCAAGGCTTTGAAAGAGCATAACCATTTGAAAATTGTGTCCTTCTTCTTTAAGAAATATATCCATGTTTTGCAAGAGAACTCATCCAAAAAAATAGCATAATACAAATATCCACCCAAACATGTCACAGGAAACATATTTGATAGATCAAAATGGACCAATTAAAGAATATCAATGGTTTGAGTTTCACTTGAGGGGAATGGTCCCATTGTATGTTTTCTAGCTTCAGAACCTTGACAAACACCTTCATGATCTAGGTTGAATTCGGGCATACTTGTGACCATCTTCCTTACATCAGGTAAGGCTTTGAAATGAAGGTGAGAAAATCTCTGGTGCCATAATTTGGATTGAAGAGAAGTATCACAAGTCATTTCTCCCAATGAACTTCCTCCAACCTGATAGAGACCTTCAACCCTGAATCCAAGAGTGAATGCATATCTTGGGTTGCTTTTCCAAACATGAACTTTTCCATCAATGAATGTCACCTTGAAACCTTTATCTTCCATTGTAGAAATAGAGACCAAATTCTTTTTTAGATCAAGTACATATAATACTTCTTGTAAATTAAGGGCTTGACCTTGATTTAGGTGAAGAGTAACAGTCCCAATTCCTTTCACGGGATAAGTGGCTTTATCCCCAAGTATAATCTCTATAGTCGTCTTCTTTTCAATAAAGTTTGAGAGAGCCTATTTTTACCAAGTGAAGTGCCTTGAGGCACCACTATCAATCAACCAATGATTTAATGTATCCGGAGGAGAGGTAGTGGTGAGGGTAGAAATAATATAAAAATAAATTCTATTCACCAACATTAACTTCTTCATACCTAGAGTTTCTTGACTTCTTGGGAGGATGACCATTTCCATTTCGAGTAGCGGGAGAATTCCTCTTTCCTTTGTTCTTGAACCTGTTGTTCCTTTGATTTTCATTTCTCTTGAATTTTTTGTTATGGTTGTGTCATCTCTTGGAGTATCCTTCTTGTGAGGGCACTCTCTAGCAAAGTGGCCAAACCTATTACAATTGAAACATCTTCCTTCTTTGAATCCCAACTTGAACCCTTGACCTTGTCTTCTTAGAAAAACATTGTTCTTCCTCTTAGCATGAGTGGAGAAGGCGATAGGATTGCTTCCATTGGATGGCTTGTCTCTTTCCATCATCCTTATTTTTTCTTGAGTGCATATGGAAAATAGTTCATCAAATCCCAGAACCATGTCATTGTTGAGGATGGTAGTGTTGAACGCATCCCATTCTCTTATAAGGCCTCCAAGTGTTATAAGAGTGAGCTCCCTATCACCAATGACCTCTCCAATATATAGGAGATAATTCTTGATCTCGGTAATCCTCATGAAGTAGGATTAGATGGATTCTCCTCTATCCATCTTGATGTCTTTCAACTTGTTCTTGAGAAAGAGAACTTGATTTGCATTATTTACTTTGAACAACCTAACCAACTTGTCGTACATCTCCTTAGATGTTTCCAAATCAGAAATATAGGCAAGCAAAGGCTTGTGAATAGAATCAATAATAATTTTCTTAGCTTTAATCTCACCTTTCTTGTACTTTGTTTGTGAACCTCTGGATGCATTTGAAGGAGGCTCCACTGCTCTTCTTTTGAAATAGTCCATGGCATCATTTACTTCCGATGTAAAATCTAGATACATATTCCATGAATGATAGTCGGATTTGTCCTTAAGCTTGTTCTTGGATTTGAAGTAAGATGTAGTCGTCATTGGGACTAGTTCCAAGTTCTTGTCCAACAAATTCCATTAGTGATTCCTTTTCCTAACTCTTTATTGGGCTTTGTCTTCACTTGAGATCTGATACCATGTTAATTTTCGATAATAATGGTATGTTCTATGCTTTAGCACAATTTACTTCAATGTTCCTTATCAACCCAATGATAATTTCCAATTATTTCCAGTAGTAATCACATTAGCTTAAACACATTGGTAGTAAATGTAGATATCACATAAAAACATATGCAAAAGACAACCCAAGACAAGAGGACACAAGATTTGGCGGATGCCAAGGAAAATCCCCAATGTGGGGAAAACCCTTTCATTAAATATTCTTATTATTATTCACTATTTCAAACAGAGAGAGAGTACAAATATCGAATTAACTTTCCCAAAAAAATCCTGTCAAAATCAATAGTCGACTACAACCCTAATCGGAAATTCAACATGGGTCAAAGAAGCACCAAAATGTCCTCCAAGAAGCTCGGTCAACAGCAGATCAATTCGGCCTTCCAAGAGAGTCAAAGTTAGCCCAAAAAAAATTGGTCATCCCAATCAAAGGAGATATAAAGCATTGTTGTAATTTTTGCAGTGAAATCTGAAGTCAACACCAAAGTCAACCATGGTCAAACTGTCCCAAAATCCTCGATATCTGTGCCAATAAGTGTGGGCTTCAAAAATTGAATTTTTGCCTCCAAAACACAGTTAAAACTCGGTAAAACAAAAAGGGTTAGCGCTGCCCTATAACCCTAAAATTTCCAGCCAGCAAAATAGTCCTAAAATTCATCCTCCTGTCACATGTGCGAAGTAGAGAAGGTTTCCTCCGCGATGTATGAACCAATCAAGAGAGGAGAGAGATATATATGTGATGATATAAGTGATTTCCAAACGAGGAGAGAGGTCACTCCTATTTATACACTTCGTTGAGGGTGAGGAGACACATCTATTGGGCTTTTGAGCCTACATTTGGTTGAGACCGACCTTGACAATTTGAGCATGAGAGAGAATAAATTCAAAATTCCACTTCCTCTTGTCAGAATGAGATGATCTTTATATCAAAATTGGACCTCTCGAAAAGAGGAATCTAATGCAATAATCATCTCCATCATATGAGTTGTCCTAAGGTGTAATTTGTCCCTAGTTTCTAATTTTAACAATGTTCAACCCCATGCAAGTTAATTGGGTGAAATCACTTCTCGACCAAGATCAATGGTCAAGATATATTGAGGGGGACCCCTTCCCTAGATAAACCCACCATCGAGGGGTAGATGATACCTGATTTTTTGGTCGAGGTGGTTTCACACCTTAATGTGGCACATAGTAGGGTAGGTGGCCCGATGGATGGGTGAGAAGCTACAATAGTTCCACATGGGCTAGCCAAGGTCCATGTGGGTCCACGTGGACATCCAAAGACATGTTGACCCTTCTTATTAGAAAATTTATAACAATAATAACTTTTGATCCAGGAATTAGATTGAGATAAAGTTTGTACCATCAGAAGCTCTTGATGAGTTGGAATCGATGGTGGTATCAGAATTTAATTCCACAATATTTTATTAAATGAGGTCATGTGATACCTTCCACAACCAAGATAATTCAAGGTGGTGGGGGGGAGTGTGTTACAACCAACAACCCGCTTTCCTCTTGCCACCTTGTGGTATCATAGTCTCCTTACTTGTCCTTCAAGCAAATATTTTTATGGATATGATATTATTGTGCATTTTCATTTTTATACATTCTTTTACAAGGCCATGTGCATATCATGGAAATATGCCTGCCACTTGGACTCTTATGCATTCGTTATTTAGGTTTTGGCCTTGAGCTTCACAATAGGAATATTTAAAACGAATTTCATATATTTACAACATGGAATCATTGTATCTCATCCCACATGGATTCATTCCCATAAAATAAACCAATTATATAATCAATGCATGAATTATTACATATTATACTTTAAGTGTCAAAATTAAGGCATTACACTCCCCTCCCCCTCGGAATACATTACCTTTTTTGTTCTCTTCCTTCAAGCAATAAGACCACTATTAGATTTCTCTATTATTTAGCTTCATCTATAATATATCATCTTCATTATAACTTGAATTTGATGGCAATTTGGACAACCATCTACCATAATTTATTTCATGCCTTAATATGCTTCAAAGGCCCCAACATTTTAGCATATACTTAAAACAATCATCAAGTAAACATGCAAATCATAGCTTTTTTTTATGAAAGACCATGTGGCTTTGCATTGATGGTGAATGGGTATATTGTTAAGGAACTCCTTGCGAAAAGATCATTGGTTCAAATTTCCCCATGGGTTAGCCAATTGTTGGTGCTTAATCTAACCCCAATTTAAATTGGAATTTTTTTGTTAGTTTTACCTTGCACCTCCCTCATCATATGACTCCCTCTCGTATTATTGTGATAACAAATTTCTCCTTATAATCTTCACGTTTTCCTGATCGTTTACCCTAGGAGCTTAATCTATGAAGATCTGTTCACCCCTTCCAAATAAATGGTTTATATGTGCCATCGGGTGAGAATGTGCCCATCATTTCAATAATTACTTTCTTCCCGATGAATCACAAATGTTGCAGTTTTTCACACTTGATGGCTCACATCCCCATCGGCTCAAAAAGAGTAAGGACATTAATATGTTCCCTTGCCTCTGATGACATATGGCCATCCCCCTTCCTCGTGATCAATGTTTGACAAGTGTGTTAGGCCCGAAACTGCAAGGGACTTAACTCATTCACTTGGCCCGATGGATGGGACCCCTGTACCACTTTTCGATCACATTTAATTCTTCCTAATTAAACTACGACAAGTGTCTAAATGAAAATTATTGTGATTTTTCTTAATTAATACCTTTTATATGCCAAATTTCTATCCTATTTTCTTTAAGCACTCGTTCTCTTTGCATGTCGATCTGCAACCTCTTTGTCACAAGAAGTTTTTACCTCAACATTTAGTCAAAAATCAAACACAACCCTTTGCATCCTTTACTACCAGTTAAGTACCTTCTCACTGTTGGCCTTCCTACCTTGAATCTTTTAAGTAGGTTTAGCTTCCGAAGTATTAAGAATGTCGGAAGAGCTTGTGGAAGGGGTTTGTATCAATAAGTTAGTGGGTGTGAGAGACACCCAAGTCCATTTCACTGTCGTCTTGACTTTAAAGCGAACTCTCAATTTCTCTTCTGGTAAATACCCTGATAATGGTTGTCTTATCCAATCCAGTGTTTTAGCTTCCCTTCTACCTCTTGTTCATTTCAACCCTCCTAAAAAATCAGACTACCTTTGTGGATTCTCACCTGCACAAATATTTTCCTGTTTCTTCCTGCCTTGTTTGACTTCTAATACAAAAGGAAAATCATTAAAAGATATTAAAAAAAATCTAAATGGGGTTACCGACATAAGTGACAATATTTAAGAAATGTCACTTCCCTAGATATTCATATGTATTGTTTTATTATTTTATTATGGCTTAATTTTTATTATTATCATATATGAAACATAAAAATAAAATTTTAACTAATGCATATCACTAAAATATAATTAACTTTTTTTCAAAACTAAGAACTCCTAAAAATCGGAAAACAATGTCCACAAAAATGAGATGATAAATATACAAATGAATTATTTCTTATGTAAATCCTTTAATGTCCATATACTTTCCTAAAGAATGTATGTATATTTGCAACAAATATTGAAAATTAAGATTTTATGAAGAGTAAATCCCTATTTTTACCTCATGTGATTTTACCATTAATATCTTCACAAATTACTCTACAAATTATACACCTTCATTTTTACATCTAGATATTTAAGTCCTAATTGCACCACAAAATTCAAAAATCATTTATTCAAATTTTTACTATTTTAAAGCCATAAATCTTGAAAATATATAAATAAGGAAAAACATATTTTATTAACCCTAAAATCCACATGGAATATCTAAAGTCATTTATTAAAATGATTGTTCTGGAAACATTTGCAATCATTTTTTAAAATTTTACTAAGCTTTATTAAAAAATACGTGAAAGCTTATGGTAAAACATTGATCAAATCATTTGATATTCACCCATACTATATATTAAACCTCGTGAAATTAAAACCTTGTTGTATTAAATGAGAGTTAGCATTACAATATTTATTAAATTATATTACATCAAACAGAGGCCTACGAAACCAATTGATCAAATTAATGCCTAGGTCCCACTGACTTGGAATCATTCATATGGGCGCCATCAGGTCAAAAGTAGGATGTGAATTCACCTATAAGTACACATCGATGTGAAATGGGAGTCAAAAAAGGCTCATTAACCTCCCTATAACTCTCTTCCTGATATAAGATCTCAACCATCGATGTATAACATCTAGGATCCATAGGTTTTATTAAGCCCACACCTTGGCTGGGGATTTTAGGGATTTTCATGCCAAAATTTGTTTATTTTCAAGAAGAACTCATGTGAACTTAGGTAATGTTTAGATTTCACCAGCATAGATTTGTATGTGTGAAACCAATTCTAAATTTTTCATTACAAGTTAAAGGAAATTTACCCATAATTATTATGAAGAATTGAATCCAGAAGTAATTAAATGGGTGAACACATATTATGTGAATGTATTTTCTAGATTTAGGGTTTGTTAAAAACTAATTGGTTTCTTTGGTTGGGGATTTGTTCCAAATAAAAATCCACCATGCGAGAATATTTCATAACTTAAGTATGGATAACACTTACTGTGTTGAGGGTTAAATCCAGTGAATAATTGAATGAATGTGTAATTTATGGTTTTCCTACATTTTGAAGAGATTACTTAAGATTTACCATGGGGATGGAATGAAGAAAAAGGGTTTAATCAATCACGAAGCTATCAGGTAATAAATGATATATTTATTTGGATTATTTTACCGTTGGTCATTCTGGAAATTTAGTCAAAGAGTGAGGTACAATATTTGTTTTTGACTTTTATCTAATTATTTATGGGCTAACTTCGGTTTATTTAATGCAAGGTGCTAATTATAGAGCGATTAAAAAATATGAGCAAGGATTAATATTAAAGAGGAGATTATTAAGTTTTATTTTGAAGTCTGAGAGTATCCAAAGCCTCCTGTAGTTTTCAAAACACATTGGAGATTTAAAGTTAATTATTATTTCAATTATTCAAACAATTATAAAGAATCTTTGTATAAAACACCTAATTTTCTGATTCGAGAGGGGGGAGGAGAGGGATATCTTTGGAGGCAAGAACAAGCTTATGATTCTAGATGGTCTGCCTACATTTGTTGCACAAACTGATCATTGATGCTTTTATAACCTTTTTCTATGCACTTTGAAAATCATATTTCTTTAGTTTTTGTTTTCATTTCCATTCTATTTTCTGTGTGTATACACTAATGTAGTTTGTAGTTTATACAATGGACCTGATCACTTGTTTATACTGCATTACTTTACTTAATTCATGATCCCCTTAGATATTAATATTATATGAGGTATCAGAGATGGGATATTTTCACGTTGTATTGTTTAACTAAAAAAAAAAAAAAAAACACTTGTTGTTGTGTTAGGTTTATTACAATATTTCATGCAGTATTACAACAAAGCATATTGTTTTAACAAAAAAAAAAAAAAAAAAAAAACCACTTGTTGTTGGTTAGGTTTATTACAATATTTCATGCAGTATTACAACAAAGCATGCTCATATTCTTCATTTTTATTCTTATAATTTATGTGCTTGAATCTAGATATATGTTGACAAGCTGGTAGTTGACATGATTAGTATTGGTTTGTCACAATAATTAGAGGATTTGTTTGTTTTCAGGTATTCATACTATTAGTAAATGAACATTTCTTAATGCTTATCTCTTGAGAGAGAATGGAATCTAATAATACACGATATTATTCTATTTTTTTCTTTTCCATTATGATAAGCAATCATTAAATGGGGATCCAAGTACAACTAACACTTTGTTTGTTTTCTTTTTTGTCATATTCATCTTTAATTTGTGTTTTTTCTTTTCCTTATTCTATACCTAAGGTTTTGATTATAATTATTGATCTTTTAATTATTATAAGTCCCCTTTCCCAAAGTTTAACCTCTCTTCCTTTTAACAACACACTTTCCTATCAATAACCTGTCCATATTCATTCGTGAAATTAGAAAAATTATTTAAATTACATCATCAGGGAATACCCCTTATGGTGAAAGGGAGGCCAAACCTTGTAACCTAAAATGGGAGGGTTTCTAACCCTCAATGAATGTCTTCTCAGGTTGTTTTCAGTTACCAAGACAATCCGAGAACCAACATTCTTCTGGTGTTGTTGTTAGGGAACGAAGGTTTAAGTTCTGTTCCCTGTGGTAACTGAGTTAATGATTAATTATGTGACCCATTGGTTGAAAAGGTCACGACTATACGTGCCTTAGAGGATTTAAAGTAATTTTGTCTTGTGTATTTGTTCATCTGGTGGCTCTTTAGTTATTCAACTTGTTCATTTTTGTTTTAATGGATTCTTCATGGATTTCTTTACGTTTTGATCATTTGAATTTTTTTGACATTGCAGGTTCTCCACATGAGTTACTAGACATAGATATATGGGATGCTTACCTTCCCCGTTTTCGTGACGACGGGGATGATGATCCGTACAACAACTCATAGAGTTCAACAATTGCATTTCACAAATGGGAGTACACCATGAATACATTCTCATAAAAATCTTCATGATGTCCTTGGAAGGTGAAGCTCGAAAATGGTATAAACAACCCTCTTTTAGTATGAGTTCCTCTCTAAAATATTTTTATACAAGCTTTCATGACTATCGTAAATATATGTATCCTGCAGGGTCACTTGATTTTTACTGTTGTGAACATTTTAATTATAATAACCTTGGAAATGAATATGATAATAACAATGAAGAAACTGAAATAGATTATGAATCTAAATTAGAAAGTAACACTAATGAATCTAACTTTCAAAACCTTTGAAATTCATCTTCTACTATATATGCTAATGAAGAAGACATCTTATTGTCAAATCTTGAAGGTGATGAACAAGACAATTTTCTCTCATTAACAAAATATCATACAACACATTTATGTCTTAAGAAATCTCAAGATTATATAGCTCCTATTGGTTATAATTTATTTTGGGTAGAAAATAATAATAACACCAATGATAATAAAGGAGATGTTACATTTGAAATATTAGATCATATATCTAACCAATCAGACATTGTGTTATGCACTTTTGAAGGTTCTAAACAACTTGTTTATGATATTTATGAAGAAAGTGATTCTCACATTAATGATGAGGTTGTGAGTGCTCAAGACAATTCTAATGATTTTAATGAAATTCATTTACCTTATCTTGGTCAACCAAATGAATGCTTGAATAAACTAGTTGTAACATCTAGTTTTGACCATCAAGAAATTCATGAAGAATATGATAATTTAACCATTAGTAATAAATCTATTTTTTTCTTCATTTGATTCTCATAATGGTAGTTTTTATAAATATGGTGAATCGAGCGATATTGAAGAATAAATTTTACCCACAACCTTATCAAAATTACATATATATGAATATGCCAATCAACCATCAATAGCAACATATTTTTTTCATCTAACGAAATGATATGTAATGAAATTTTTAGTGTTTTTGATTCTGTTGTATATGGGAGTCATGTCGATTTTTCAAAACTGCCCATATACAATGAATATGAGGATGAGTAATTGACTTCCCTTCACCATCTTGAATTAAATGACAACCTGTTTATGAGTGTAAATTCATCATCATTTAGTTATTTTGATTCTTTAAATAAATATGAACATATTAAGCTTAGTTATTTAACTGATTTAACATCGTTATATGATAACAAACCTATTTATGATGACCATATTGTACTACAACATGATTTTACCTTGGACCTTATAACTAATAATCTATTGAATTTTATCTTTATTTTCTTATTTTTAAACTTGGACGTGACTAATTCAGTGGAAATACATGATAGCCATGAGGTAAAGATACACATACATCCTTTTCATACAAAAGTTGTTAATACTTGAATATTCTTTCCATCGGTTGTTCATATAGGGCTACATGATTTTGTTGAAACATGGGTGAGTGAGTAATTCGAAATGGTTTCTCCCTATTTTCAATCAAATGTGAGCATTTACCAAAGGCCCAATAAAAGAATTTCTCCCCTGCTTCTTCCAATAATTAAATATGTTATTATTATTGATCAAAATGAGGCCTAAAACCAAGAAGTTTGTCATTTGACAAGATTTCCATTTGGTTTCATTTGATTTTCAACTTCTTTGATAAATATTGTTATTGAGACACTTTGTATATAAACCATGTACATAAATAAACTTTTGTTTACTTATGCTTCTTAGGTTCAAAATGAATAAAGATGAAATTTTTTATGTCTTAAAGAAAACTTAGCTGATCATAGCTAGAATAGAATATAGTGCTATGAGTCCTTAGTATGCACTATATTAACAAGTTTTTAATACTTATTTAAAAACTTTGTTTGTAAACAGAGGTTGAGGGGTAAATATCTTTCAAAGGGATTAAATCTCAGTTTATTTAATAATGTCAACTTTATATTGAACATTCTTCACCACATACTTCTTCTCATATTGCTTACACATGAATACCATAAGAGATTGCATTAATTCATAAGTACTAGACCTATAACCATAAGATTTAGGTTTCATGAAATCCAATTGAAATTTTGGTACGACTAGTTACATTATAACCATGCATGAGACTTTCCCTTATCACCATACTACCCTTGGGATAGGCCTATGTTTTCTTGGGTGGGGCATGTTGGTATCTATATCGGGGTACTGAATAGCCTCGTAAGCAGTAGAGTGAAGCTAGTGACGTTAGATTAAAAACCTAGTGCATAATCCTCCCACTCTTTCTATTGAGGTAACTTTCGATGGGGTACGATGACATCTCCACCAGGGCTATGAATGCTCGCTAGCAGCAGAGTAAGTTCATTGGTATTGGAATAATTCAAGTGCATAATCCTCCCATCCTATTAAAATGCATGTTTCCTAAAATAACTTGAATGAAGGCCTCTAACACGAAGAGAAAACAAGAGTTTAGAAAGTTCCTCATCTTAGGATAGTGGATGACTTTTTAAAGGCTATGGACGCTCAAGAGTAGCAGAGTGACATCCAATTTTGGAAAATAATGTTATGCACCAAAAAGGGAAACAAATCCCTGATCAATAGCCTCCATAGTTTCAATAAAATCTTACTCAGAAATGGAAGTCATTCTTGTGAATCTTAATTAGCTTTATGATGTATGCAATTTCTTGATTATTAACTATAAGAATGTATGACTTGTATATAGTGTTGAAGTTCTTATGAAGAAGGACATATAACAATTTATGATCATGTGCCCTAACTCAGTATTATAATTACCCTGATAGATTGAAAATTATGAACAATTTTTTTTGAAATAACTGCAAAACTCTTGAATCTTTGCATATTAAGGATCTCATATGTATAATCTTTGTTTCAATTCTTGCTAGTGATCAATCAAAATTTAAGATGCAAGAATTTTTCCTTCTATCCCTTTATGTTTTTGTCTTTAATTTTCTCCTTTCCTCATGAATTGAATCCATGCCCAATGGAAGTCATCTGGACTACGATTCTTGATGCTTCGCAGGGAAGACCCATCCCCAATTGGAGCCAGATATTGGTGCTTAATAAAAACCCAATTTAAATTGGATTATTTTTGTCAAATTTTCCTTGTACCTCCCTCATCATATGAATCCCTCTCATATTATCGCGATAAAAAATTGCTCCTTAGTATCTTCACGTTTTCTCAATCATTTACTTGAGGAGATTAACTTGCGAAGATTTGCACACCCCTTCCAAATCAATTGTTTATATGCGCCATCGGGCGAGAATGTGCCCATCATTTAAACACTTACTTTCTTCTTGATGAATCACAGTCAATGTCGTTTTTCACATCTACTGGCTGACATTCCCATCAGGTTGAAAAGAGTGAGGACAATAATATGTTTCCTCTCATCCGATGAGATCTGGCCATCCACCTCTTGCGTAATCAATGGTCCACAAGCATGTTGGGGCCAAACTTGCAAAGGACTTGTTGGGTAATTTAATTGTTCTTAGATTAATTCACTAATTGTCAACCAAGGTTCTTATACTTTTGAGATGAGTGTGCACTATATATTATAGGATTTTTTATTTTTTATTTTATTTTATTTATTTTATTATATATATATATATATATATTATTATATTATATATTATATATTTATTATATATATATATATATTAATGGATTGATTGCTTCTAAAGACGAATATAACCTAAGAATGGAAAAACGTTTTTGATGAGATCTAGAGAATAATTACGCACATGTTCTTTCAATTTTAAAGTTACATTAAAACCTACATTACTTTGCAGAATTGAAAATCTATCTTAATTGCAGAATTCAAAACCTATTCCTACTTGCATATAAGGAAATGCTAAATTGAAAGAAAAATAATCTAATGCTACTTACAGAATTGAAAACACTACAACCACTATTTTGCAGAAAAGAACTTCTACACTAGATTGCAATAAGGAATTTCTATACTAATTACATAAAAGGAAATTACATCAAAAGCTCCTAAATTCTAATTGTAGAGGAAAGATTAGATGAAAAGAACTTGTAACTCTGAAATCAGTACTTGTGTGCGCAGTTAAGTCTAAAATAACTCTTCTAGTTATCATCTAAGAAATTTTCTTAAGCTATGAAATTTGGAAAGAGAATGCATATAAAAAGTAAATATTTTTGGTATTTTTCCTTTATGAGTACTCTGAAATCAAAACAACAGTTGGTCAAAATATCTCTATAATGAAACTAATTAAGCAAATTCTGAGAGAACTACTATGATATAAGCAGACTGGAAATGTAAAACAAAACAAAATAACCACACAACTCAATAGGGGGCCATCTCATGAGCGCATGTCTACTAACAATCAAAAGATATTTTATGCACGTATTGAGAACAAAGCAATTTTATTAATTTGGAATAGAGTATCACAATGATCAGGTGCATCCGACTCGTCAAGACGATTGCAACGCAATTCGTTTTCGAAGTCCGAATGAAGGAGAAAAGGCATGTTGTCCGTTTTCCTAAACAGCTAAAAAAATTGCAGAATGGGACATAATGATGACATGGCAGTCTAGTCAGTAGTCCAGTCAGCAAGGGGAATCTTCTTCAGTTTTCACCCAATGGGGCTATGACAAGTGTCACCTCCGGAGTCTCCAGTTTGGTTGTGTGAAGGTGAAATTGCCTAGTTGACTCCAAGGTGGGATTTGAATTTGTTTTTATTTTAATATTATTATATATTATATATATATAATTATTATTTTATATTATATAGATTTTTTAACTATAATATTATGTTATATATTAAATAATAAACATTTTAAATCTGCATATTCCAAAATTTTCAAAATTAAATATGAATACATTAAAAATAATGTTATATGGTCAAAGTCCACACAATGTTTTTATATATGGTGGCAATGTATTAATTCGTATGGTAAAAGTATATGGGATGGGCAGATGTGAGTTTGAACCCATAACCTCCCCCACCCGAACCCCATTTCTTTATTGTTGGACCACCGATAGAACCTTTGAAAAGAATTGTCGTGAACTTATATTTAACATTGCAGTAATGTCCAATGGGGGGGAAAGGAGGGCAACCAGCCCTGCGGGCCAGCCCCCACCCCATGTGACCACAAGTGCGTGACCAAAGGCTAGCGGATAGGATAAGTGCTTAGCGCTAATCATGCTTAGCTTAAATTAATTCCTTTTAGCCTTAATTAAACTCACTTTAATTCCAGACTAAGTCGGTAGCGTGCCAAATTCAGCCGAACTGCCATTTTTGGCGGACTTAATTGGAGTCTCTCCAGATTTAGCGGGGTTTCTTAGGAAAAAATTGAATGCAACATATCTTGACAAGTTTTTGACCAAATTGAGCTCAGAAAGAAGTGTTCTTGGCTAATTTTGGACAGTATGAACACATTGGTGCAAGTATCGGGAGCCATATATCTTTGTAAACAACATTTTTTCCACATTGAGATAATACAGAGGCCCAAGCCATGGAATTTGGACCAAGGAGATGTAGCCCAAAAGGGGTGAATTCCTTCATCAAAATATTGTGTTAATGTGTCTCTTTTATGGTTTGTTGCACTGTACATGTTTGTTCTTCATTATTCAATTTTGAAGCTATTTTTCTCATGAATGTCTTGCTTAACTTAAGGAAATTTACCTGTTTGTAAGCACCAACAACTAAGGAAACCTTAGCACAAAAAGCAAGAAGCAAGAAAATGTTTATAAATATGTAATTGTTATTAGCACAACAAAATTAATCATACAAAAATAGATCAAGTTGGTATCAGAGCAAAGGTTGAATTTCTTGATTGCTTGAGTTTGTGCAAGTAGGGTTTTAATGGTTGCAAAATTGTGATGCTTACAAGGTTAAATTTGCAGAAAGGAGAAGGGAAGCTATTGGTTGCAAATCCTGAGGTAATGCCCAAAAGAAGGAGAGCCACAAGGCCACAATATCCACCACCCAAAGTTCCAATTTCAACTACACTTGAAGCTTCTCAAGTTTGGCCTTCAACTGAGATTGAAGAGGTACAATTAGTACAAATTTATAAGCCTAAATCCATAGCCATTATGTCTAGAGAAAGAGAGCTTGAAGGTCCCTCTTTAGAAGAGGAAGAATTTTAAGAAATTTTTCTATACTTTGACTGAGATGGTTAAAGTCCTCTATGACGAGAGAAACACCAGAATGGTTGGAGAGAGTTCTAAATCTTCACATGGAGAAGGAAGCTCAGAGGGAAAAAAAGATGAGAAGAAGGATTCCTAAGGGAATGGTGGAAATCCACCTCCATCTCCACCATCCTCATCATCTTCCTCATCATCTCCACCATCTCACACAACATCATATTCCACTACCACCACTGAAACTTCCCGTACTCATTCCAAAACCCCAAAAGGAAAAACTCCATTACTGAAATTGGACATAAAATTCGAACTTCCCATGTACAATGGAGAGGTGAATGCAGAAAATTTGGACAATTGGATTCGATAGTTGGAGGTACACCTCAAAATTTAGAACCTTTAAGAAGACGACATAAAGATCCAGTTGGCTTCACTGAGGCTAGAAGGAGATGCACTAGTTTGGTGGGAAGAAAAGACTCAAGAGGAAATGAGAATCTATGGTAAGATATCCATTACTTGGGTTGAATTTGTTTCTATATTTAAAATAAAGTTTTATCCTTTAGCCTATATGCAAAAATCCATTATGAGCTGGTAGAATTTTAGGTAGCTTAAAGGCCAAATAGTCCACGATTATAAACAAGAGTTTAGAAAAAGGGATTTGTTATTAGGAGTGAATTTGAATTCCCAAGATACACTGTTGAAATATATTGGGGATTTACATTCATGTTTGAAACATACTATCCTTATGTTTAATATAAACAATTTAGATGAGGTATGTGTGCAAGCAATGCACCTTGAATCTAGAGGAAAGAACATTCAGGAAGAGGGTAGTAAGAGGAAGCCATTCAAGGGTAAGGAGAAAGAAAAGGATGGAAAATGGAAGGGAAAGAAGAATGCAAATGTGAAGAAAGAAGGGGAGAAAATCACATGCAAAAATTGTTACATAGAGGGGCATGATGAAGCCCACTATTGGAAACTCCATCCCGAATTAACGCCTAAGAAACAAAACAATAAGGGAAAACAAAAGACGACAACTACCACGCAACATGACCTTGGTTAAGATTTTGGTGATGAGACCAAGATTTCATCCATGGTTACGAAAGGAAAAGAAATTGTTGCAAGCACTAGTTCATGGCATAGTCAAAACAACACTCCAAACGAAGAGTAAAAAATAGAGCTGTTTCATGATAGAGTGATTTGAAATCATACAAAGATTGATGCGTTATTTGAAAGTGGGTCACAATCGAACTTGATTTCAGAAGACTTGGTTAAAAAAATAAACCTTGGAATTGTACCTCATCACAATCCATATCCATTGGGTTGGATAGTAAACAATGCAAACTTACAAGTTACAAGGAAGTGTTTATTCAAGTTCGCCATTACTGAAAAGTTTATTGATGAAGTTGAGTTAGATGTAGTTCCACTTGATATCTCAGGAATCATTTTTGGTAGTCCTTATTTGTATTATAGAAAAGAAGTATTTTATCGCCATGACAACAAATACATATTTCTCAAGAATGGGGTGGAGTACATAGTGAGAGCCCATAGCAAAAAGTTGAACATTTCTTTGGTTAATGCAAGGCAGATGAAGAGACTAGTAAATGCAAGTAAAAATTTTGTGCTTCTCATGATCAAGAAAAAGAATGATATTGATTATGAATCTTTTGAATGTTGTGATGATAAATTGAAATCTGATTTGTTTGATGTGGTAAGCAAGCATGGCGAGGTGTTTCAGGGACCAAAGGGATTACATCCCAAGAGGGGAATTCAACATGAGATTCAGTTGCAATAGGATGTTCCACTTTTGAACATTGGCATGTATCTCATGTATATTTGGGAGAGTTTGGAAATCAAAAAGAAAATCCAAGAATTTCCGAGCAAAGGTATCATACGCCCATCTACTTCACCATGTGGTTCGCCCATTGTCTTGGTGCCAAAGAAGGACGACACTTGGTGCATGCGTGTGGATTTCCATGCACTGAATAAAATCATGGTAAAGAATCATTATCCACTCCCAAGAATTGATTATTTTCTTGATTAGTTGAGGTATGCAAAGAATTTCACTAAGTTAGATTTATGAAGTGGTTATCATCAAGTTAAGATATTTGAACAAGACATTTGGAAAACTGCATTTAAAACTAAACAAGGATTGTTTGAGTGGCTTATTATGCCTTTCGGTCTTACAAATGCTCCAGCTAATTTCATGAGAGTAATGAATGATGTATTGAGACCATTTCTAGATGATTTTTTCATTGTTTACTTAGATGATATCCTCATATTCATCAAGTCAAGAGATGAGCATGTTATGCATGTAAATAAAGTACTTGATGTCTTGAGAAAAGAACAATTATTTTTAAAGATGTCGCAGTGTGAATTTGGTAAGACTTCTTTGATGTATTTGGGACACATTGTTGGAGGAGATGAACTGAAGATAGACCCCTCTAAGGTTGAGGTCATTCTGAATTGTCCTAAGTCCAATATAGTTACAGAGGTAAGAAGCTTTTTAGGGGCAACACAATATTGGAGAAAGTTTATTGCTAATTTTTCTTCCATTGAAGCTCCATTACATGCATTGACAAGTGTCAATAAAGTCTTCCATTGGGGAGATGTACATCATAAATCATTTTATGCTTTGAAGCAAAAGATAAGTTCAACATTGGTATTAGCACTTCCGAATCTTAGACAGCGATTCGAGATTCAAACAGATGCAAGTGATTATGCCATGGGAGCAGTTCTATTGCAACATTGTAAGCCCATTTCATTTCATTCTAAATTTTTTAATGGAGCTGTAACTAACTATCCCACATATGAAAAAGAAATTTATGAATTGGTACAAAGTGTTAAGAAATGGAAGCAATATTTGATGGGGAAGGAGACCATCATACATACCGACCATCAACCATTGCGGTATTTACAGTCACAGTCAAAGTTGCAACAATCACGCCATTTCAGATGGATGGGTTTTCTACAACAATTTCATTTCATTATCAGGTATAAAAAAGGAATCTACAATAAGGTAGTTGATATGATTTCAAGGCCTATTGTAAATTCATCTCTTATACTCAAGCATAATTCTGTTTTGCATGAACGTTACATAGAACAATATGCAAATGATAGTGACTTTCAAGAAGTATATGCAAGCTTGAGTCAAGGAAACCAAATAGAAGAGTTGGATTATCATGTACATAAAAGTTTGTTGTATCACTTGGGCAAGTTGTGTATTCCACAGGGAGAAAGAAACAATATCATAAGAGAGGCACACACTTCATTTATTGCTGGACACTTTGGTGTAGGCAAGACAATAACGAATCTTCAAAGGTAATTTTATTGGCCATGCATGCTGGATAATGTTTCTTGTTTCATAAGAGGATGTTCTTTATGTGCTACAAGTAAGCCTAGTAATAGGAAACTTGGTTTATACACTCCACTTCCACTACCTTCACGTCCATGGGAGAGTATCTCAATGGATTTTGTAGGAGGTCTTCCATTGTCAAGGAAAGGTCATGATTACTTGTATGTAGTTGTAGACATGTTCAACAAGATGTGCACACTAACACCATGTAAAAAGAAAATTACAGTTGAATAAACAACTCATCTTTTATTTCAAAAAATTTGGGTTCATTTTGGTCTTCCTAATTCTATTGTAAGTGATCGAGATTCTTGATTTGTTGAGAGTTTTTGGTCAAATTTATGGGACATGATGGACACAAAGTTGAAGAAGAGTACAACCTTTCATCCACAAATAGATGGAAAAACTGAGGTGGTCAATAGAACAATTATTCATCTCCTTAGAGGATATTACAACAAACATCCCAAGTTGTGGTATGAACAGTTGCATTACATACGTCATGCATACAACAGGGCAAAGCATTCTTCCACAAACACATCGCCATTTGAGGCATGTTATGGATACTTGCCAAGATCGCCATTGGACGTCATCTTTGAGAAAGATGTTTCTATCAAAGGTCACAATGAAATCGATAAGGCAAGGAAGTTCATACAGAAAATTCAGTCATACAGTGCAAGAACGGCTTGAGAAAAGTCAAATCAGCTACAAGGCAAAGCATGACAAACACCAGATTGATCAAAAATTTCAAGTTGGCGATGACATTTGGGTATATATTAGCAAAGAGAGACTTCAAGGGGAAGGTAAAAGTCTAAAACCAATCCGTTATGGTCCTTCTAAAATTCTGGAAAAGATTGGTAATAATGCATTCAAGCTTGATTTGCCTCCTTATATGCAAATATACTCTGTTGTTAATGTTGAGAATTTGAGATTGTTTGAGCCTCCTTTCATTGATGATCAAGGAGAGCATGTTTAACTGCCATCAATAGATGATTTCTCGCCAGAATATCTAGATGAGCTTCAACAAGATCTCATACTTGACACAAGAACTAGAACTTCAAAGAGAGGGGATGTCGAATACCTTAGAGTGGGACTCAAGGGAAAAAAGCCTTCTTAAGCCAAATGGTTGTAGACCGAGAAGGTGAGGGAGCTGTACCCTCACTTGCTGAATAGTTGATAGTATATTTTGGGGTCCAAAAGGCTTCTAGTGGGGAGGAATGATCAGGTGCTCAGTATTTAGCTCAAAAATCAAAGTTCTCAGATTGTCTTTAAAACTATACAACTATGACTGCCTCATCAAGACGAAAGCAACACAATTCGTTTCACTAAAAATAGAGTCTGGATGAAGGAGAAAAGGCCTACTATTTGTTTTCCTAAACAACCTAAAAAATTGTAGAATGGAACAGAATGATGACATGGCAGTCCAGTCAGTAGTCCAATCATCAATGGGAATCTTCTTCAGTTTTCACCTAATGGGGTTGTGACAAGTGTCACCTCCAGATTCACTAGTTTTGTTGTGTGAAGGTGAAATTTGCCTGGTTGGCTCCAAGGTAGAATTTAAATTTGTTTTTATTTTAATATTATTATATATTATAATATATATTATTATTTATATTATATAGTTTTTTTTAACTATATATATATATATATTATATATATATATATATATATATATATATTATATATATATATATATAATAAACATTTTAAATCTGCATAGTCCAAAGTTTCCAAAGTTAAATCCGAATACACTACAAATAATGTTATATTGTCAAAGTCCACACAATGTTTTTATATATGGTGGCAATGTATTAATTCGTATGGTAAAAGTATATGGGATGGGAGGAGGCGAGTTTGAAACTGTACCCTCCCCCACCCGAACTCCATGCCTTTGTCGTTGGACCATTGGTGGAACCTTTGAAAAGCATTGCCATGAACTTATATTTAACACTGCAGTAATGTTCGACGGTGGGGAAAGGAGAGGAGCCAACCCCCACCCCATGCGACCACAAGTGCATGACCAAAGGCCAGCGGATAGGATAAGCTCTTAGCACTAATCATGCTTAGCTTAAATTAATTTCATTTAGCCTTAATTAAACTTGCTTTAATTCCGGATTTAGTTGGCGGTGGATTTGGCAGCACACCAAATTCGAAGGAACTGCCAGTTTTGGCTGACTTAATTAGAGACTCTCCAGATTTAGCAGGGTCTCCTAGGGAAAAATTGAATGCAACATATCTTGAGCAATTTTCGACCAAATTCAGCTTAGAAAGAAGTGTTCTTGGCTAATTTGTACAGTCTGAACACATTGGTGCAGGTATTAGGAGCCATAGAGCTTTGTAAACAACATTTTTTCCACCTTTAGCTAATATAGATGCCTAAGCCATGGAATTTGTACCAAGGAGATGTAGCCCAAGAGGGGTGAACTCCTTCATCAAAATACCGTGTTAATGTGTCTCTTTGATGGTTTTCTGCACTGTACATGTTTGTTGTTCATTATTTATTTTTGAAGCTATTTTGCTCATGAATGTCTTGTTTAACTTAAGGAAATTTACCTATTTGTAAGCACCAACAACTAAGGAAACCTTAGCACAAAAAGCAAGAAGAAAGCATATGTTTATAAATATGTAATTGTCATTAGCACAACAAAACTAATCATACAAAAAAAGATCACACAGTCTTGAGAATAAACCACAGTAAAAATTAATAATTGAACTGTCTTTTGGGTCTTGCCTTTCAGCCTTTATACATATTTCATTAAACAAATTTTAAGAGTTCTATGCCGATATGAAATTATCTAATTTGACATCTATGAAATGGATTCAATTTAAAACTTTATCTCCTTATGACTTGCTACTAAAAGAGTAAGTCATAAGATATTCTTCTTGAACCATATCCTAACGATTGAACAAGTCATCAACACGCTTGCTTGATGTCGCCCTATTCTCCTGTTGCCTTTACTTAACTGTTGCACGTCATTCTCAGAGTTTGACTTTGAGTTTGAATCTAAGATTTATTAAGCTTCATAGCCTACCTAGTCATACCAATAGGTGGTCATCCATGTAGTAACCATTTGTCATCTTTGAATATTCTTCATCCTTTTTCTTAAGAACTACAACCTAGCTAACCATGGATATCGCTGTGGAATTCAACATTAGCTGTGAAACGTTTAAGATTATGTTATTGTAAGAATGTTTTTGTTATAATTCATAAAGAAAAATAGATTCACTTTTTATTAGTTGAACTTGACCTTGATCATGTTGATACTGCTACAAAAATGGTGACAAAAAGGTGAAATGAGATGGAGAAGGGTAGTAAAAAAGTAAACCATTTCAGACTTCAACATTCCCCCCACACCAAAGACCTTGCATGTCCTCATGCACCAAAAATTCAAAGTTTGGTTCTTCTTTCTCCTTCAATCTATGGTTTCTGAGGCTTGTGGAGGCACATCCATACTATTGCTTTCCTTTTTTCTTCTTAATGCTGAAGGCGGCCCTTGGTTTCTTCATCAAAATTTTATTTTGGAAACCCCTAATTCTATTCTTAAGAAACTTGTTATTAGCCTTAAGTTTCTTATTTTTTTGATAACAATGACATATATGTAGAAGAATATTATCATTCTGGGTTCTAATTATATCATTTTGAACTTTTGCTACTTCACTTTCCTGTATTAGGTGTTTATTTAGAACCTATAGCTCATATATGTCTTGCTTCAAATCATCTTCAATTCCGCGTTCTTGTTCTAGAGTCTGTTCTGACAAGGAAGTTTCACCAATTTCATTCTTTTGATACCGAGAGAGATTTGTCTTTTTTTGTGCTCTTTGTTCCAAAGATTCTACATAATCATAAATTTCCTGTTGAAATGGATCAATATTTGGAGTTTTTCTTGTTGGGATGACTGTGTGAGGTGGTGTTTTGTATCCTTCCTCTTCCAGATCTATCATTTATGGAGACCGTGTACTTGAAATATTTGAAAATATCTTACTTCTTCTCAATTTTACTCCTAATTCTTTAGTGTCTTGTCCTTTTGTTTTAGTAACCTCCTATTTTCTTTTCTCTACTTTCTCACTTTCTTCAGGTAACTTAGAGCTTGAGCTGGATTTCTTTCTTCCAATATTCTACTTTTCATTTATCTATTTACATTTCTCAAAATACTAGGAGAGTGGAGTATCATATTCAAATGTTTCTTCTGGTACCTTTGTCTCATTTTTTCCTTGCATTTCTTCTTGAATTCTCTCCTTTTTAGGGTTAGGGTTTGGTACTGATTTTTGTCGACTCCACCTAACCCTACTATTTTTTTATTCCTCCTGGACTTCTACAAAATTATTTTTGACTAAGAAATCTTGTAAATTATCTCCCTTAGCTTTTAGATGTGCTTCTATGAGAATTTTGATGATTCTATGGTGATAAATGGAATTATCAATGGATCTAGACTCTCTTTGTATACTAGATGTCATTTTTCTAAGACTTTGGAGTAAGAAGTAAGGAAAGTTGATTTCATTTCTATCAATAAAATTCATCAAGAGTGAGGCATTGTAGAAAAAAATAGTTCCAAATCTACCTTCACAAGTTACAAATTTTTGAATAACCAACAATATATTTCTACATTTGCCTTTTAATGTAGTGACTGGAATTCCATTTTTAAAGATGGACATATCCATACCTCATTCTCTGAGGAAATGCATCCATTCATTCTCTTTGATTTTTCTGTTCTTGAACCAACTTTCTCCATTTCTGGGTGATTTCGTAGCTTCTGTCACAATAGACTCTGTTATGATAAGCTTGATGTCTCCAATTTCAGCTTCGAGCCAATCAAAAGCTCGAGAAAAATCTTTGATAACCTCTGCCTCATGCTCGTCAAATTTTTCAAAGAACTAAAGCCATCCTACTTGCTGCAATTGGTTTCTAACCCTTGAGTATGCTTGAATAAATTTTAATCCATTTGGCTCAGAGTGAACAATTGTTCCCATGGTGAGAAGAAGTTCCAGTCTTTGATTGTTTCCTTTTGACAGGGATAGTGGAAGTTTGAGAGAAAAAGAATGAATGAAGTGTGAATGATATGGGTTTCGAAAGTGAGTGGAATGAATATGAGATGGAGTTAAATTATAATGAGATAAGGCGCGTAATGGAAGGAGTTGTGTTATGATTGAAATGTACCTTCCAACAATTCTGAGATCCTATTTTAGGGGCTCGATGGAATGTATTTGTTCTTTGACTGGACTGATGTGATCGACAGGGTAATGATGAGGGATTATAGTACAATGGTCATAACAATGAATGTAATAACAATTTATAAGGTCTTCAACTTTGTTCTAAGATTATCCATGAATTAGTGAGATATTTTCTTCTTTGAAAAATAATTTCAACATTCTACATACCTTTACTCCTGTGAATTTCTTAACATTCTTTTGTTGTGGATTTTCTAATGTATTCAAACTTGGTTACAGAATTGATGATCGATTGTAGAATGATATAAATTATGTTTGTTTCTTTACCATTTCTTGAATTTTCCTTGTTTGATTAGGAGAAGACTTATTTATTGTCGCTTCTACTTCTGGTGGCTAGTGAAAATGTTGATTCTTATAAATATTTCTTGCCACCTGAAATTTATTAGAAAAACAAGGGTAGAAAGAAAACAGGGACAAGAAAGAGGGGACTATGAAAATCTAAACTGCCAAGAGATCTTGGTTTTCAGTTAAGATTTTTTGTAGAAGCATGCCAACATAGTTGGTTTTCATGTTTATATATATATATATTAATTTGGAAAAATTACAATGAAGTTGGAGAGAGAGGAGAAGACTCCCCTTCCTTTACCAACTTGAATTCAAAATTCTCTTGCAAGTATTTGACAAAGTATTCCTTTGTTACTGGTTTATGATACAACCTTAATCTATGACCATTAACAAGGAAAGTAATTTGTTCATCATCAATAGTTTTGATTTTGAATGCTCCAGTATAAAAAATAGTATCAATCTCATCAGGACCAAGCCAATGAGTTTGAAATTTCCCTTGAAAATATTTGAACTTGGAATAAAAAAGAAGAGCCTAGTCACCTTGCTTGAAATTTTTAGCATTGATGAATTTGTCATGCCACTTTGATCTTTGTTGTTGAATTATGTTGGTTCTTTGAATAACATCTTGTCAAATCTCATATAGCTCATTCAATTGTGTTAATCTTTGTTTCTGAGCTTATGATAGATCAAGGCCCAATTTAGTTGTTGTTATGAGGGTCTCCACTTGGAACTCAATTGGAAGCAAAACTCACTTTCCATAAACAAGCTCATAATGAATATGTCCAGTTGTGTTGCTCTAGTTTGGTATGCACATAGTGCTTCTGGAAGCTTTTCTACCCAATCCTTCCTATGAAAATGCACAGTCTTGGAAAGAATTGCTTCAAGTACTTTTTTGGTGGATTCCACTTGTCCATTGACTTGTGGATGATATGGGACTTCTGATGCTTGATATTATATTGCTCCATGATATTTTGCACCAACTTGGATGTAAATTGAGTACAATGATATGTTATAATTTCTCTTAGAACACAAAAACAAGTAAAGATATCCTCAAACAGAAATGTAACTATAACATTTTCAGTTGCAAATAAAAGAGGTTTAGATTCTAACCATTTTGTAACATAATCTGTGCAAGCAAGTATGTACCTTTTCTATTAAGATGGAGGGTTTATTGGTCCAACAAAATATAGATCCCACTTCTCAAAAGGTTCTATAAGTACCTGTGGTTGAAGAGGCATTTCATCCAATGGAATGGGCTTCCCCATTCTTTGACAACTATCACATCTTTTGACATATTCTATGGAATCCTTGAAAATGGATGACCAATAATATTCCAAAAGAAGGATTTTGTAAGCATCTCTTTTTTCGGTGAAATTTCCTCCACATGGCTCATCATGGAAAGCTTTCAAAATTTTAGATACTTCCTCTTCTCGAACACATCTTCAAATAATCAGACCAGGTCCAGTTTTGTACAATTCTCCATCTATCCAAGAATAAGGTGCATTGGTTTTGATCACTTTTTTCTTTACTCTGGCTTATAGTTGTGGAGGCAACTTTCCTGTAGCTAAATAATTAGCAATATCTGAAAATCAAAGTGTTTTAGTAGATACTGTAAAAAAATATTCATCAAGAAAGTTATATTTTACAAGAACTTCCACATTATTATTTTGTATTCTAGAAAGAAAATCAACAACTGTATTTTCTTTTCCTTGTCTATCAAGGATAGTAATGTTGAATTATTGTAAAAATAATAACCATATTGTAATTCTACCATCACTAACTGGTTTTTTCATTAGATATCTATTGGCAAAAGTATTTGTATGAAGAAAGTTTCATAACCATTGATATAATGATGAAATTTGTTAATGGCATGCACAACAAGTAAAAACTCATTTTTTGTCACAATGTAATTTAACTCTACTAGAGTCAAATTTTTTCTTATATAATAGATAGCATAAGGAGTTAAATATTTTTGTCCCTACACATCTCCTTGAGATGTATCTGAAGCACCAATAGAAATATGGAAAGGAAGAGCCCAATTAGGTCCTCTTAAAATTGGTGCCTCAATAATATTTTGTTTCAATGTCTCAAATGTTTTCTAACAGTCAGAATTCCAAACAACTTCACAATCTTTTGTAAGGAGTTTGAATTGTGGAGAAGCTATTTTTGTGAAATCTTCTATGAATCTTCTATAATATCCAGTAAATCTGAGAAAACTTCTAACATCTCTTTGACAAATAGAAATTGAAATTTTAGAAATTATTTCTACTTTAGATGTATCCACTTTAATTCCATCACTTAAAATATGGTTGCCTAAAACAATCCCTTCATTGAACATCATAAAACATTCCTCATGGCTTAACAAAATGTTTACCTCTTTACATCTAATAAGAACTTTTTCCAAATTTTCAATAGGTTCTTCAAAAGTATCACCATACATAGTAAATTCATCCATGTATACTTCCATACAATCATGAATTAGATCATAAAATATGCCTAGGGCTTCTCTCTGAAATGTGGAAGGTGCATTACATAATCCAAAGGGAAGAACCCTATAGGTATATGTTCCACATGGACATGTAAAAGTAGTTTTATCTTGATCTTCTGGTGCTAATTGGATTTTGTTATATCCACTAAAACCATCTAAAAATGAAAAATACTTCTTTCCTGCCAAGGTATCTAATACTTGATCTATAAAAGGTAGTGGAAATCATCTCTCAAAGTAGCTTTGTTTAATTACCTATAGTCAATACACACTCTCCATTTTCCATTTTTCTTAGGAGAAAACACTAAAGGTGACATCCATTGACTATCTGATATTGGATAGATGAAGTTCACATTAAGTTATAACTTTTGTAATTCTTCCTTAACAATTTCTTTCATATTAGGATTCATCCTTCTCTAAGGTTGTCTAACTGGTTTGGCATTTTCTTGAATATAAATATGATGCATACATGTTTTAGGGTCAATCCCTTTCAAGTCAGTGAATTCCCATGCATAAGCAGAAGAGTGTTTTTGTAGCATATGTATCAATTTCCTCTTTTGAAATTGTTCCAAACTATTGTTGGTATTTAATATTATATTTGGGAAAATTTCTACTTGAGAATTTCCAAACTTTTCTATAGAATGTAAAGCCATTTTGGTGAGATGATAGATATTAAATTGCATTATTCTTGAAAACTTTGATCTTGCTCACAATATGAAGAAGAATCATTATTATTCATTAAATTTATCAATTGATCTTCTTCATCTAATTGTGAAAGAGTATAAAATGGTTGCATATCATCAAAGTCTTCATTATCATCATTTATCCAAATGACACTTTCTGCTTCAGATATTGTTTTTGCGGGAGGATACAATGTAAATTAGCGGGACTTCCACTAGAGATATACATATCACCAAATCTACAGCATATGAATGAATCAATTGTATCTAGCCAAGGTCTACCAAGGATCAATGGATGGCCTCCTAAATTATTCTTGGGAGTTAAAATCATGAAATCTACAGGATATTCCCAAGAATCTAGGGAAACTGAAACATATTCTAATACTCCATTTGGTTTGATAATATATCTATCTGCTAATTGTAATAATGTAGGAGTATATTGAAGATTAGGAAGATTAAGTTGCCCCATTGTTTGTTTACTCATGATATTGATGATTGCTCCTAGATCAATTAAAGTGTTTGGAATTTCAACACTATTGATATGAATTTTCACAATGGGACTACCAGGATCTAGATATTTTTGAACAAGAGGTTTTCCCATCATGATATCAACAAATTTTCCTACCAATTGGATATTTTTAACATCTTTTCTCTTTCTTCCTAGTTTTCTAATGCATAGCTTCTTAAATGTTTTTTCAAATATTAGTATTTCTTTTATAGATTGGAGTAGAGGAGTTTTGATGAAAATATTCTTAAGATCATCCATCATATCATAGTCTAGTAAAACAATTTTCCTTTCTATTCTTTGCTAAATTTTGAGCCTTTTAGGAAAAGGGTGATCTTGCAAAGAAATTGAAAGTTGTTCTACTAGAGGAACTGTAGGAACTTGCTTTATTTTCTCATCCTTTGAGTGTATAGAAGAATCTTCATTCAGAGGAATATTTTCGTGATCAAGATTTGCATCTTTCTCATGAACTTCATCCTCTTGAGATTTTTGGATGGAAGTTATTGGTGACTTCTTTTGTAAAACCCTACCAGATATAAGTTGAACATAATTTAGACCTAATGGGGTAATCATACACGCTTCAATTTTTTTTTCCTTCAACATTATAAACAACTTGTTGATTTTTATTGTTCGGATTTTGAAGTGGTTGGGCAGGTAGTTGATTGGCTTTATGAGGAAATGGTAATGAAAGTCGTTGATTTAGATTTTGAAATTGAGAAGGTTGAGTTGGTTGAGGAGGATAATATTTTGGTGGAAAAGAAGGATAAGGTTTTTGGAATTGAGGATATTAATGATATTTTCCATAAGGATTTTTCCAACCTTATGCCCAAGATGTATTTTGGGATTGTGGGAGCCAAGGTTTCCATGGCATGGGTACAATACAATTATTCTACGGTTGTGCATATTATTGAGTATTGAAACCTTGAGTCAAATTTGATCATTGATTTTGCCATGGTCTTTTAGCAATAAAACAAAGAGATTCATCTTGGCCTGTTCCAGCTTCATCTTGAAAAACAACTTTAAGACCAGGTATTGATGGGCATTCCTTCATATTATGATTTTCAACACATATGACACATTTCTTATTATCAAGTGGAAATTCTCTTAAGGCGTGTTTCTTCCCACACTTGGGACAAAAAATAGATAATGCAACATTCTCGACTTTTTGTTTTTTTTTTTTATCTTAAGGGTTTCTAGTTGTTCGCTAAGACCCCCTAGGATATTTTTTTTGAAATTATCAAGCAATTTGCCTATTTAAGCTCTACTTACTATTCCAGTTGCAGATTTATTAATTCAGGACATCACATGATCTCTTGGAGTTTTGCTAGTTCTAGCCTTACCCCTTGAGATATGTTTACATAAATCACAGATTTATCCAAATGAAAGTTGTGAAACATCTCCCTTTCCCATTAGCTTAAAAAGATCAATCCATTCATCTCTAATGGATTTTAACAAAAGAAATTTTAGTGTTTCATCATCCAAATTATACATCTTATCCCTTTTGAAGTTATAATAAAATCTTTCAACTAGGTATTCAAGGATTTCATCCTCTTTCTACATCATCTTAAAGACTTCATCCCTAAGGTTATGGGGCATGCAATAATCCTTATATGTTTCTAAGAACACATTTTTCAGTTCTTCCCATGTTCTAATAGCATGTGCTCCTAATCCCATGAGCCATTTAAGTGCTCCATATTTAAGAGTTGTTGGGAATAATTTCAATTTTTGATGATCAAATAAGTAGTCATAAGTTCTACATAAAACTTCAAACTCAGAAAGAAATGTTTTAGGGTCCTCATTTCTCCAACCATGGAATTAGGAAGGATGGAGGGTGAGATGTTCTTCATTGTGGCTATGGTATCTTCATCAATGATCCGTAAATTGCCGTGGATATTCCACTAGACATTTCTTTACAACAAATCTAAGAGTATTATATTAATACTCTGAAAATTCTACACTAATATAGTTTATTAAACTTTAATACCTATGGATTTAACTGTAATTAGTGCATAAATGCAAATGGAAATTATGAAAAAAAGTAGAGAACAATAAAATAAGCACACACACACACACAATACACAAGATATGATATATGGGAAACCCTTTTGGGAGAAAACCCAACTAGAAGGTGAGGTCACTTCGCTCTCTTTCTTTGTTTGGAAATATGGCTGTAGGTACAAATAAGTAATACATGTGACCTGCGGGATGCTATAGTGCACAAATCCTATCTATGTGCCCTACCTCTAACCTCTCCTGGTTATATTTTCTCCGATATGGAACAAAATTCTCTCAAAAGAATGGAATGCCTCTTCCTCCTAGTGGCCGATTATAACACAACCTGATAGCCTACTAGTGGTTAAGTTTGACTAAATAAACTCTTAAATAGAGTTACAAAATAGACTCTTCTAGAGTCTTTTACGTCACAAACATGTGGCTAGACCCTTTTCCATGAATAATGCGGGCTAACGCTCCATCCTCCTGAATTAAAGGTGTGAAAATGGGAAGGTCAACTTCATTGTGGCATAACTTTTGCATATGAACTTTGATTGGCATGCTTCTTGTGCCATTGGAAAGGAATCTATGTATAATAGCATGAAAAGGTGTGAGGCTAAAGCCACAAATTTTTACCCCCAAAAAGTGTCGTTTTATGCCTCAAAATGCTCCTGGAAGGTTTTAGACCCCATTTCACCAAATTGGGTCCCGCTAGTAAAAATGGTCTCGTGAGTTCATTCCTCCATTATTTCCACTCCAAATGCATCAAGATGGATGAAAAACAATATAATGATCCATTCCAGATAAATCAAATATGGGAAATCCATAAGGATCTGGTTCTGCCACCTCTACCACCTCGACCTCGACCTCGACCTCCTCCTCCTCCTCCTCTACCTCTTCCACCTCCAATCCTGATCTAGGTCGATATTGGTGGCCACCTACCTATTCCACCTAGACCCCCTAGTTGGTTTCATCTGTTTCCTTGTTCATTTTAGCATTTAATACTTTTAGCAAATTTCGGGTCCTAAACTTCCGGAGCAGTTTTGTACCCGTAAACGACGTTTTTTTGGGGTCAGAAGTAGGCCTAGTTTTACTGTGGCAAAACCTATAGTACTCAAAGAGACCTTGCAAACAAGGTATGATACACGCCAAATGGAGATAATATGACCAAGTTAGTACCCTGGGAAGTTGGCTGCCCAACTAACCCCAACAGGGCCCACAAACACTTGGTGTCACATCTCATGGGGTTAGGGTTTTGGTTGTTTATGGTATTCTCATGTTTTCCAATAATAAATAGGCCCTTGAGCCTCATTGTAACATAGTTCAGAGGCATCTTTCTATTTAGTCAATTTAGTATGTCCTAAATTGCTACATTAATTATCAATCTGGGAGTTGTAAACTGATGAAGTGTGGCGCACTGTATGTGCAAGACAACCTCTTTCTTACTTTTATTGTTTTCAATTTTTTTTTTTGGGGGGTCTTGTCTTTGTTGGTCTCCTAATGCAAATTGAAATCCTATTCCTTGGTTTTAGGGATACCTTTAGAGGGCAAGTATGGATGTAGATTCAAGACAAGGTTTATGTCTCTTATGATAATTTCCAGAACTTAGCACTTCAAAAGATCTCAAAACATGCTATTGATAAAATTAGTACTTGAAAAAGAATGTAAATATGCAACTACTTAAATAAAACAAAATATGAAATATTGATCATGAAGTCACTGTCTCTATTACCCATCTAATTACATAAATAAAATCTAAACTATTGCACTAAAAAAAACCAAAAATTGCAGACTAATGAAATAAAGATCAATTTACTTCACTTATAATCCGATAGCTCACCAAGTAGCTTCTCGTGTTAAGCCATGGAATCAAAGATAACGTCAAATAACATGAAGAATTGATATCTAAACTGCCTACTTGCAGATTAGTGAAAGCAAAATCAAATTACTTCACTTATAATTTGATAGCTCGCCAAGTAGCTTCTCGGGTTAAGCCATGGCACCGAAGATAACGTCAAATAACATGAAGAACTTGATATCTAAACTACCTACTTGCAGATTAATGAAAGCAAAATCAAATTACTTCACTTATAATCCGATAGCTCGCCAAGTAGCTTCTCAGGTTAAGCCATGGCACCGGAGATAACGTCAAATAACATGAAGAACTTGATATCTAAACTAGCTAATAGCAGCAAACAAATATCACTGAAATCAAAGCATAACTGAAATTGAAAAGCCTAAAAAGTTCAGCAAAGAAGCAAATCTCATGTCACTATTTGATGCAAAAATTATATGAAAAAGCTCGAGCATAACCTATCCTGAAACACACTGATCAGCGTTAGTAAAAAGTATGCAATGCTGCAAAATCATGTAAAGGAATAAAGGATTAACACCATAAACAAATTATGAAAAATATATAGTGGAAATAAGAGAAAAGATGCATGAAAAACTTTACAAAAATGAAAAGCAAAACCTCAGCCAGCAGTGGCCCTCTGCACGGCCTTTGGTTAATACGCTGTCAACTCAAAATCACGCTTTAAACAGTCATAATAAATAGAGTTTTTATATTGAAAAATAGAGGATATGTCTTCTTGTTACAACAACAAGACCAGTGTTATACCAAAAACATAAAAACTAACATCAAGACTAACTACTTGCGTTTGCAAACGCTTTATTTATAAAGGAAAATAGATAACTATTTTTTTGTGAGAAATCTTCAGCAGAGGACACGTAAACAGGAAAAAACCCGTAATTTCAGCCTCTTGGTTGCCATGATCATTCAATCTACAAAAGGTGGATGTTGGATTTACGTCATGGAGACGGTTTGCAGCTGTCAGGAGGGATCCACGAATCTAGGAATGGTCTTAGACCTTTCACATGCTGAAACATAGACCTATTTGATGTAGGACTCCTTGTTTGACTATCCTTTGACCAAGGCTTTTCTTCACGAATTTGACTGAACAGATAGGACCTTGTCCATGTGTAGATCATTTATGAGCTGCCCATGTGCCTCGTTTCACCTGCCGACACCTGTAACCTATAGAACAATAAAAATAGCTGCGGAATTGTGAGTCAGCTATGGAAAGTGGCTACATTTCGTAGCTGATGAAAAAAATATAAATCAAATAGCCCACACAAGGATATAGTTAGAAAACCACTTAAATGCACTCCTAGAATCAATATGTAACGATATTTGATAGCTTATGAGGCATTGATGTGGGAAAAAGGTCTAGGAAAATATGTAGAAGAGAGGTAGTTCTAGGGCTCAACATACCCCCACTGTGAAGGTGTTGCATGTCCTCATGCAACCAAAACTATGACTATCCTACCTTCAATTCATCTGCTCTGAGACTTCTCCTAATTCATCTAGCCTTCTTTTCTTCTTCCTTGGTGTCATTGTCATCCTGGGCTTCATCATTAGGCACCTATATTTGAGGTTGATGAGGACTTTGCTTAACCTCCTATTATTTTCCTTCAATTTCCTATTTTTCTTGTGCCACAATCCAAGATGCAACATGGTTTTGTCATGGATAATTTTATCCAACCTGCTCTGTTCTTTCAATGTTTCATTTTCCCTTTTTATGTGTCTATTCAGGACTTCTACAAAAACTCCCTTTTTTAATGATTGGATCAAAACTTCCTGAGCTATATTAGGCCGATTAGATGAAGTGCCCTGGTCTGTTGCAGTCTTTTCCAATGATTCAATAAAATCATACATCTGTTGCTGAGTTGGATCTATTTCTGGTGTAACCTTTCTTGGACTGATTCCAAAATCTGGTTGAGGAAAAGGAGAATGTTGTGGACTATGGTCAGTTGGAGTGATTGCTGGCGACTGTTCTGGTGTTTCCCCTCCTAATTTTATGATGTGAGCCCCTTTGATTTGCACTTTCTTCAATTTTCCTTTGAGTCTTGAGCTCCTTCTTAAATTCTGTGAGCTGGTATCTCCCTTTTCTACACTCTGTTTTTCCTTTCCTTTTTCTTTTGTCTTAGCTGATTGTTCTTTAAGATGAATTAGTCTTTTAGAAAGTATTTGTTCATCTTCTGAGGAAGGTTTTGGGGTTTGATAAACATCTTAAACATTTCTTTTCCCCTTCTGTTTTACTTATTTTCTAACCTCAATCAAAGTTTTAGACAACATTTCTTCCTTACTGGTTTCTTTAGTTATGCTAGTAGGAGTATCTTGAATGTTTACACTTGTTTTTCTTCTCCTACATTTTCTTGTTGAGCTACCTTCAGGTGTTTTAGGTGGGTCATAAAAGAAATTTCTAATCAGGAATTGTTCCCATGTGTCCTTTCTTTCCTTCAATTGTTTTTCAATCAGAATTTTAACAAGGTCGTGATGATAAAGATGAGGCTCTACATCATCCAGATTCTTTTATACAGTGGTGGACATCTTTTTTAGGCTACTCAACAAGAAATAAGGTAGATTGATGGTTTGATTCTCTAGAAAATTCATTAATAACCTTATATGGTACATGCACATGGACCCAAACCTTCCTTCACATGTAATTTGCTTCTGAATTATCAACAACAAACTAGTCAATTTTTCCTTTAGGGCAGAAACAAGAATTCCATGTTTAAAAACAGTTATATCCATACTTGGGTTACGCAAAATGATCCTCCGGGCCCTCTCATCGAAGTATTTGTTTTCGAACCATTGTTCTCATTCCTGTGGGAGCTCCATTGTTGCTGCAATGGATGCCTCTATTATGGGAAATTTGATATCCCCAACCTCAACTTCCATGCCGTTAAAGGACCTTGCAAATGTCTTCGTGACTTCTTTATTATGACCCCTAAATTTATGGATAAACTGCAACCACCTTGCTTTCCTTAACGTGCTCTTTAACTGTGGATAACCCTCTATGAATTTAGGCCCGTCTAGCTCTGTTCTTACCAGAAGGCCCATTCCTTCCTCTTGCTTTGAAAATGCCTCTGTAAGTGATGGACTGTAAGTGATGGTTTGACGAAGACGGAACAGTTGTATGAGCAGAAGATGGAAGAGGATTGCAGAGAAAACGAGTAGTTATAAAACGAAAAGAATACAAAGCATGCAATGAAAATGAGTTCACGGAGCAGAGGTTTATATAAACAACCCTGAACTGGCAATCGTAAACTCAGTGTGAGAGTATGGAAACAGAGTGAGTTTGGCATAATTTTAAAATAAAAGGCTGCGGAGTGGACGTTAGCAAATTCATAAAATGACTGCGGAGTGGTGCGCAAAGGAGAGCCGTGGTCAATTGGCTTACGTCTTCATGATTAACCGGTTCAACAGGTGTAATGCGGATGTACAATTAAGTACGAGTTAGATTCAGAAGAGGATCATGAGGCCATTGGAATTTGATGCAAAGTTCATGGTGGAGTTATGAAAAGGTCATGGAAGAGTTAAGGAAGCTATCAATTCGAATCATTACACATGACGAAGCCGGTGGTTTTACAACTATACAGATTATGTGTCTTAAAATGCTATTTGAAATTGATTTTACTCATACCTTAGAATCTTACCACTTATGTTGGCTTAACTCTTGATTGGCTACCTCTTGTTGGTGCTTTAAGTGCTAACATCTTCAAAATATCTTCCTCTTCCATACCTGCATCTGGTTTTAAGCATTAATTGGCTAACATTTGACTGTCCCTGCAGAGTAACAGAGTATTAGCCGTGGAATCATCAATCAGCTGCGAAATCAGTATTCAGCTACGGAATTAGAATTTGGCTGCGGGAATTGACATAGTGAATATAGGACTTGGCGAAGTGAATGGATATGGATGGAAATGAATGATGATTGAATGAATGATATATGAAAACTGGACATGAAAGGAGTTTTATTGGTGGAATGTGATGGAAAAATGGAATGAAATGAAGTGAAGTGAAATGAAATGAAATGGAACAACTATGAGTGAAATGAGAGAGATTTTTTTTTTGGAAAATATACAGTGTCAAAAGTTTCTAATTTTTGCCCTGCATTTTCTATATAAGACTACCAATCAGTGATTGGTTTTCAGGCTTATACATTTTATTTATTTATTATTTTTTAAGAAATAATGAAAAGAACGAAGACTAGGCTAGTGGAGAAGAAGGATTCTTCTTCACCAGCCTTATTGCAGAATTATCTTGAAATATTTTGACAAATTCCTCCTTTGAGAGTGGCTTATGATAGACCTTCAATCTGTGACCATTCACAATGAGAGGAGTTTGATACTGATCAATGGTTTTGATTCTTACCGCTCCATTGCTAAAAAAAATTTCAATCTCATATGGCCCCAGCCAATGAGTCTGAAATTTACCTTTGAAATCTTTGAACTTGGAATAGCAATGCCCAATCTCATTCTTGAAACTTTTTATCCTTGATGTATTTGTCATGCCACTTAGCTCTTTGATATTGAACTAGATCAGTTCTTAGGATTGCTTCTTGTTTGATCTCATCTAGTTCATTCAACTGCTCCATTCTATGCTTTTGATAGATCCATTCCCAACTGAACTGCCATCTTGAAGGTCTTAACTTGGAACTCAATGGGGAGCAGAACTTCTTTCCCATAAACAATTTCATAGGGAGAATGTCCTGTTCTGTTCCTCCATGTGGTTATGTAGGCCCATAAGGCTTCAGGAAGCCTTTCTGCCCAATCTCTTTTGTGTAGATGAATAGTATTAGTAATGATGCCTTCAATTACTTTGTTTGTGGACTCTACTTGACCATTTGCTTGCGGATGGTAAGGAGTGGATTTTCTGTGCTTGACTTTGTACTCTTCCATCAGCTTCTCCACCAGTTTGGATGTGAATTGACCTCCTTGAACTCTCACAATTTCTCTTGGAACACCAAAGAGAGTAAAAATATCCTCGTAAAGAAAGCTAACAACTAAATTCTTAGTAGCAGAAAATAATGCTTTGCCTTCTACCCATTTAGTGACAGAATCAATACATACCAAGATATACTTTTTCTGTTTAGATGGTGGATTAATAGGTCCAATAAAGTCTAAAGCCCATTTTTCAAAGGGTTCGATGAGTACCTGTGGTTGTAATGGCATCTCATTTGAGGGGGTAGGTTTTCCTACTCTTTGGCAGTTGTCACACCTTTTGACATATTGTTTTGCATCTTTGAAGAGGGATGGCCAATAATATCCTAAAGAAAGGATTTTATAGGATGTCCTTTTGTCAGCAAAGTGTCCATTGCACGGTTCATCATGACATGCTTTGAGAATATCAGATATTTCATCTTCCCTGACACATCTTCTGATCACAAGGTTTGGCCCTGTTTTAAACAATTCGTTAGAAATCCATGAATATTTTGAACTCTCCTGAATAATCTTTCTTCTTTCACTAGGAAATAAATGTGGAGGTAGTTTCCCTGTAACCAAATAGTTAGCCATATCTACATACCAAGGAGTCTTAGTAGTTATTGCAAATAAATATTCATCAGGAAACTTGTCCTCTACAGGAGAATCGTCTTTGGTATTCTGAATCCTAGACAAGAAATCAGCTACTGTGTTTTGTTTCCCTGGTCTATCTAACACAGTAATATTGAATTCATGTAAAAGTAGGAGCCACCTTGTAACTATGCCATTAGTAACGGGTTTGTTCATTAGATATCTAATTGTAGAATGATCAGTATGGATAAAAGTTTCATAGCCTGTTATATAATGTCTGAACTTATCGATTGCATGAACAACAGCTAAGAACTCCTTCAGTCACAGTATAATTCAACTCAGTGGGAGTTAAATTTTTACCGGTATAGTAAATGGCATAAGGAACTAAGTCTTTTTGTCCCAACACAACCCCTAGAGTTGTATCTGAAGCATCTGTAGAAATATGGAAAGGAAGTTTCCAATTTGGTCCTCTCAAGATAAGCGCTTCAGATATTCTTGTTTTCAAAGTTTCAGATGTTGATTGGCAATCATGACTCCATTTGAATTCACAGTCTTTTGTAAGTAGTTTAAAGAGTGGAAATGTTATTTTGGTGAAGTTTTCTATAAATCTTCTATAATATCTAGTAAATCCCAGAAAACTTCTAACATCCTTTTGACAATTTGGAATAGGTAACTTGGAGATGACTTCAACCTTTGATTTATCAACTTTAATCCCATCCTCTGAAATATGATTTCCTAGAACAATACCTTCAGTAAACATCATAAAGCATTTTTCATAGCTTAATGAAAGGTTTGTTTCTTTACATCTTATAAGGACTTTTTCCAAATTTTCTAATGCCTCTTCAAATGTATTACCATAAACTGTAAAATCATCCATATATACCTCTACACAATCATGGATTAGATCAGAAAAAATTCCTAGTACTGCTATTTGGAATGTTGTGGGTGCATTACATAATCCAAAAGGAAGCACTCAGTAAGCAAAAGTTCCCCATGGACAGGTAAATGTGGTTTTATCCTGATCCTTAAGTGCTACCTGAATTTGATTATAACCACTAAAACCATCCATAAATGAAATGTACTTTTTGCCTGCTAATGTATCTAATACTTGATCGATAAAGGGCAAAGGAAAATGATCCTTCAAAGTTGCTTTATTCAATTCCCTGTAATCAATGCACATCCTCCATTTACCATTCTTTTTGGGTACTATAACCAAGGGAAAAACCCATCAGCTATCTGAAATTGGGTAAATGAAGTTTACATTGAGTAGTTTTTGGAGCTCTTCTTTCACAATCTCCCTAAGATTTGGATTCATCCTTCTCTAAGGTTGTCTGATTGGTCTACTGTTTTCCTCGATATAGATATGATGGATGCAAGTCTTAGGGTCAATACCTTTCATATTAGTATACTCCCATGCAAATGCAGTAGAATGTTTTTGCAAGATTCTTGTTAGCTCTTCCTATTGTAACTTTTCCAAATTTTGTTGATATTCAATGTTTTACCTAGAAAAATTTCAACTGCAGAACTACCAAACTCTTCCATAGAGTAAAGATACATTTTCCTTGATGACAAATATTCCATATCAGAATCTAACTGAAATTGTGTGTGTTCATATTCTGAAGATGTTTCAAAGTTTTCTAATGTGTTCAAAATTTGACTATCTTCACTAAATTCACAGATAGTAAATACAGGTTATATAATATCTTCATCATTGACCCATTCATTGTCTCCTGCTTCCGTAATTTCTTTTGTTGGAGGATACAAATTGAATTTCTTTGTTGAACTACCATAAAAAATGTACATATCCCCAGATCTACAACTAATGAAAGCATCAGTTGTGGCTAGCCAAGGTCTTCCTAAGATGAGTGGGTGCCCTCCTAGATTACTCTTGGGAGCCAAAATCATGAAATATACTGGATATTCCCAAGAATCTAAGTAGACTAAAATATCTTCTAATACACCATCTGGTTGAGTACTGATCTATCTGCAAGTTGCAGTAAGGTGGGTGTAAAAAGAAGATTAGGAAGTTTAAGCTGTTCCATAGTCTGTCTACTCATAATGTTTATAGCAGCCCCTAAGTCAATCAATGTATTTGGAATTTCTATCCCATTTATGTGTGTCTTGAGAATTGGACTACCTGGATCCACATATTTATGCATGGTAATCTTTCTCATCATGATATCTGCAATTTTTCCTACCAGGTGGATTCTTTTTGTATCTCTTTGTTTCTTACCTGGTCTTTTAAAACTCATCTCCTTTATTGTTCTTGCTAGAATAGGAATCTCCCTAATGGCTTGCAGCAAGGGAATCTTGATACAGACATTCTTTAATTCATCTAGGAAATATAGTCAGGCAACAAAATTTGTTTTTCCACCCCTTTGTCAATTTGTAATCTTTCAGGGAAAGGAGGTGTGGATGAAGATGTAGGTTGCTCAACTATAGGAGTTGTGGGGGTTGACACTTTTTTTCTTTTCTTTTTGAATGATTGGGTTTTGAAGGGATGCTTCCTCAGAACCTTTATTGACTTTAAGAGAATCCTCCTCAGAGGCATCTTGCTCTTGAACATCTATAGAAGGTTTTTCCTTTTCTAAAATTCTACGAGATCTAAGTTGAACATCATTAAGAGGAACAATCATATAGGTAGGAAATTGTTGTCCTTCTACCATGTAAGCATTCTGAGGATTTTTGTTGTTGGGATTTGGTAATGGTTGGGCTGGTAGTTGATTTGACTTTTGTTGAAATGGAAGCAAGAGTTGAGAATTTTGATTTTGTTGAGAAGGTTGTTGTTGTGGAAATGGCAATGAAAGTTGTGGATTTTGTTGTTGATTTTGAAAAGATGGAGGATATTGATAAAATTGAGCAAATCTCCCATAAGGATTTTGTACCCCTTGTTCCCATAATTGATATGGATTTTGACGTTGGGGCCAAGGTTGTTGCCAAGAATTCCAATTTGGTCGGAGCTGAAAATTCATAAGATTGTTAAATCCTTGATTTTGTTGCCCTTTCCAAGGTCTTCTTGAAACAAAATAAAGGGATTCTACTGAATTTGGATCTTCCTGAAAGACAGATTTGAGCCCAAGAATTGAAGGACAATCCTTGGTCTCATGAATTTCTGAGCAAATCATACATGTTTCTACAATTTTTGCGTCCAAGGGGCATTCTCTTAGAGCATGTTTCTTTCTACATTTTGGGAAAAAGAGGGCTAAGGCATAAGCTTCTGTTTTCTACTTCTTTTGTATTTTAAGGGTGTCTAGTTGTTCACTAAGGCTCCCTAGAATGTCAGTTTTGAACTCATCAAGCATATTTCCAATCTCTGCCCTACTTACTGATCCAGTTGCAGATTTGTTTGCTCTAATAAGAGAAGGATCTCTAGGCCCTTTTGCGGTTTTAGATTTTCCCCTTGAGAGATAGACACATAGTTTTGCTATGGCATGTAGTGGAAGTTGATAAATGTCTCCCTTCCCCATCATGTTTAAAATATCTATCCATTCATCTCTAATGGCTTTCAATAGAAGGGATTTCAAAGTTTCCTCGTCTAACTTGCTAAGTTTCCTCATCTAAATTGCTCATTTTCGCTCTCTTTAAGTTGTATTGAAATCTTTCAAGTAAATCCTCCAAGTTCTCATCTTCTTTTTGCATCATTTTGAATACCTCATCCTTATGATTAGTGGGCATACAATAATCCAGATATCTATCCAAAAATGTTTGCTTCATATCATTCCAAGTCCTAATAGATTGAGTGACTAATACCATGAACCATTTCAAAGCAACCCCTTTCAATGTTGAAGGAAACAGTTTGAGTGTTTGAGAGTCATATAGTCATAGGTTCAGCACAAAACTTCAAACTCAAATAGAATTTTTCAGGATCCTCACTTCGCAACCCATAAAAGTTTGGGAGGACAGATGGTGAAATGTTTTTCATTGTTGTATGGGTTTCCTCATCAACTATAGGGAATCCAAATGAGTTATCTCCTTCCCTATTTCCCCCATTATTACCTCTACCTCCTCCATTGTTACCTCCATTGTTTCCTCTACCACTACCTCCATTATTTCCTCTACCTCTACCTCTACCCTCTCCTCCAAATAGAGAATATTCTCCATCTAGTACTTCTTCTAGTGTGATATTTTCCTCAGGGTCTTCTGGTTCTTATATTAATGGCTAATGAGAGAGAGTCTCTCCCTTTCCTTCTTCTCCAAGTGATTCTACTTCTTCAATTACAATATGTTCCCCTATAGAAGTGAAGAAGGGTTCTTCTCCTAGATTATATTTAGTAGATAGTGTGGGAGAATCTTCTAATTCAGTTGCTGCCCCTTGAATTCCAAGAATCCTAACGCTGGGAGTATGAGTCTGGGATGGAGGTGTATCTTGTCTATGCCTTGAAGTAGCTGGAGTTGTAAAAATCGAACTTTTGGCCCTAGCTATAAACCTTCCCCTAGAATCTCTTGCTCTATGCATGTCATTTTTTATTTTTATTTTTTTAATGATTTTTCTTTTAGTTGGGCTAATAATCCTTGTTTGATCCTCCAAATCACACTAGGTGCAATAAGAGAGCATATTCAAGAAATTATTAAACTAATAATTCTCTTTTTTGATCCTCTAGTTCACACTAGGTGCGAGAGGAGAGCATACTTCAAGAAGTTATCAATTTTTCCCCTTTTTTCTTTTTTTTTGAATGTAAGAGATAGGCTACCTAGTTACACTTCCCCAGCAACGGCGCCAAAATGTTTAGTCAATTTAGTATGTCCTAAATTGCTACATTAATTATCAATCGGGAGTCGTAAATTGATGAAGTGTGGCGCACTATATGTGCAAGACAACCTCTTTCTTACTTTTATTGTTTTCAATTTTATTTTGTTTTTGGGGTTTTGTCTTCATTAGTCTCCTAATGCAAATGGAAATCCTATTCCTAGGTTTTAAGAATACTTTTAGAGAGCAAGTATGGATGTAGATTCAAGACAAGGTTTATTTCTCTTATGATAATTTCCAGAACTTATCACTTCAAAAGATCTCAAAACATGCTATTGATAAAATTAGTACTTGAACAGGAATGTAAATATGCAACTACTTAAATCAAACAAAAGATGAAATACTGATCATGAAGTCACTGTCTTTGCTACCCATCTAATTACAGAAATAAAATCTAAACTACTACACTCAAAAAAACCAAAAATTGCAGACTAATGAAAGCAAGAGCAATTTACTTCACTTATAATCCGATAGCTCGCCAAGTAGCTTCTCGTGTTAATCCATGGCACTGGAGATAACGTCAAATAACATGAAGAATTGATATCTAAACTACCTACTTGTAGATTAATGAAAGCAAAATCAAATTACTTCACTTATAATTCGATAGCTTGCCAAGTAGCTTCTCGGGTTAAGCCATGGCACCGGAGATAACGTCAAATAACATGAAGAACTTGATATCTAAACTACCTACTTGTAGATTAATGAAAGCAAAATCAAATTACTTCACTTATAATCCAATAGCTCGCTAAGTAGCTTCTCGGGTTAAGCCATGGCACCGGAGATAACGTCAAATAACATGAAGAACTTGATATCTAAACTAGCTAATAGCAGCAAACAAATATCATTGAAATCAAAGGATAACTGAAATTGAAAAGCCTAAAAAGGTCAGTAGAGAAGAAAATCTCATGTTACTATTTGATGCAAAAATTATTTGAAAAAGCTCGAGCATAACCTATCCTGAAACACACTGATCAACATTAGTAAAAAGTATGCAATGCTGCAAAATCATGTATAGGAATAAAGGATTAACACCATAAACAAATTATGAAAAATATATAGTGGAAATAAGAGAAAAGATGCATGAAAAAAATTACAAAAACGAAAAGCAAAACCTCAGCCAGCAGGGGCCCTCTGCACGGCCTTTGGTTAATACGCTGTCAACTCAAAATTACACTTTAAACAGTCATAATAAACAAAATTTTTATATTGCAAAACAGAGGATATGTCTTCTTGTTACAACAACAAGACTAGCATTATACCAATAGCATAAAAACTAACATCAAGACTAACTACTTGCGTTTGCAAACGCTTTATTTATAGAGGAAAATAGATAATTGTTTTTTTGTGAGAAATCTTGAGTATAGGACAGAACCCGTAAGTTCAGCCTCTTGGTTTCCATGATCATTCAATCTACAAAAGGTGGATGTTGGATTTGCATCATGGAGATGGTCTGTAGCTGTCAAGAGGGATCCACGAATCTAGGAATAGTCTTGGACCTTTCACGTGCTGAAACAGAGACCTATTTGATGTAGGACTCCTTGTTTGACCGTCCTTTAACCAAGGCTTTTCTTCACAAATTTGACTGAAGAGATAGGACCTTGTCCATGTGTAGATCATTTATGAGTTGCCCACGTGCCTCGTTTCACTTGTCGACACCTGTAACCTATAGAACAATAAAAATAGCTGCGGAATTGTGAGTCAGCTATGGAAAGTGGCTACATTCCGTAGCTGATGAACAAAATCTAAATCAAATAGCACACACAGGGATATAGTTAGAAAACCACTTATATGCACTCCTAGAATCAATATGTAACAATCTTTGATAGCTTATGAGGCACTGATGTGGGAAAAAGGTCTAGGAAAGTATGTAGAAGAGAGGTAGTTCTAGGGCTCAACACTTGCGGCCACATCTCTTCTCAGAGATAAGAAAACATCGCCCGAGCTATCTTATTTCCATTTTGTTTGTAAGCATAGTTCAATATTTTTATTTTAATGAAATGAAGTGTTTTTCTGATGCATCTCTATGTTTATTATTATATATGTAAGTTTTTGTGTTCCTGATTAAGTTTGGATTAGTGGTATCAGAGCGTTATGCTCTTTCTCTGTTTTTCTTTGCATGTCCCCAAGGAGGTCAGGGTATAAGGAGTTAGGGCTTGATCTCGTTGAACCATTGCAAGATTAGCCTCGCAAAACCTGACGACTTCCCATGGAGGAAGAAAATAAAGATGAGGGAGCAGGAGATCCTTTCAAAATGTTGCTCGAGGAAGCCCTCGAGCGATAGAGGGATGCGATAATGGATACATTTACCCAGATCCTTCGACGACTACCCACAGGTGATGCATCTTCATCCAACAACCCATCTGGAGGAACCATTTGTTTTAAGGTACTAGTTAAATTCAATATTCCCATATTCAAAGGCCCGATAGATGCAGACACTGTAGATAGATGGTTAAATATATTGGAAGGATATTTTCTAGTTCATGAATTTTCCAATCAGGAAAATATTACTTTTTCACTTCTTAAAGTTTCCCCACATGTCAAGGATTGGTGGGAAACCTACTATGAACAAAAGGATGAGAGTAAACCCTCGTTGTTTTCAACCACACCAACTTGGAATTCTTTTCAAGATGCCATCAAGGAACAATATTACCTTGTCGAGAGCTATGAAGACAAATGCATAAAGTGGACCAAGATGTGCCAAGAGTTCAAAAATACTTTCCATACCCTTCACACAAAGCTAGGTATGAAGGATACTGAGTGGAATTTGGTGCTCAAATACCGTGGTTGTCTACACAAGTACATCCAAGATTAGATGGAGTTCTTAGACATTTCCTTTCTTGGAACGGTGAGTTGGTACGCTGTCAAGATTGAGTAGAAGTTTAAACAGAAGAAGCAACACTTTGGATCTGCGAATCAAAAGTAAGGAAAAGGTGCCCCAAAACCATAGAACAAAGGACCAAGCCACAACAAAGCTACCCAAGACAATTGCCAAAGCCACAAATAAAGAAAAACACCTCGAAGATAAAGAAGGACACAGGAAAATGGTGTGAATTCCATAAGAGCTCCACTCACAATACAAGTTAGTGTTGGGCCAAGAAGTCACTGGTGGCCAAGCTGAAGGCTTTCGAATTAGATGCATGTTCTGACTCTGAATCAGAACTTGATAAGGGAACTAAGAAAGGGAAGTAGATCATTGATGTGGAGTGGAGTGCCACCATGGCCACCACCAAGATCTAGAAGATTGAGCCTGAAGATCCAGAGGAGGGAGAATGCCCTTCCACCCACGTATGTGGGTGAAGGGTTCTCCACTACAGTACATTATCGATAGAAAGAGACAAAATAACCTCAATTAAGCAGAGGTCATGAAGCGGTTGGGCCTAAAGACTATAGCACATCCACAACCATACACCATCAGATGGCTTCACCAAGGACAAGATCTTCGTGTTAGCCAGCAATTTCACCTTCCTTACAGCATCAAGCCCTTCACAGATGAGGTAGTGTGTGAAATTTCTCCTCTTGAAGTTTGTGATATATTGTTAAGACAACCATACTTGTGGAAGCGACATGCTATATATGAGTTTAGACCTTGCTCTGTGATTATTACTTTGGCTAATAAGTTGTATAGGATACCGGAGGTAGCCTCGCTTACCGCTATCTCATTGATCACTGCAAAGCAATGCAGTAAGATCATTTCCATACCAGGAAATTTGTTTTCCTTATGATTCGCCCCCACGGCAAGAATAAGGTTGTGGCCACGGATTCTAGCCAGGGCTCCTCTACACAACAAAAATAGATGGACAAGGTCATGTAGGAGTACTAGGATATTTTTGCCTCACCCATAGGGGTACCTCTGCACTATCAGGTCAGGAACTCCATCAATCTGACCCCGAGTGTGCCGCTACTCAATGGAATGATATATTGATGCTTTTTTCTAGAGAACGATGAGATCAAGAGGAAGATTTAGGAATTATTGCAGAAAGGGCACATCAAGCCAAGTTAATCACCTTTTGGGAGCTCGATTTTATTAGTACAAAAGAAGGATGGGACCTGGAGGCTCTATATTAAACTATCGGGAATTGAACAAGATCACTGTCCGGAATAAGTACCCAATCCTGCAAATTGATGACCTTCTAGACTAGCTCAATGAGGGCATTTTTTAATGGTTGGTCATGTTGTTTGGATTGGAAAACGCCCCTAAAACCTTCATGATACTGATGGATGACATCTTGTGACCCTTCACCAATGCATTCGTGGTGGTGTATTTAGATGACATCTTGATCTTCAGCCAGAGTTGGAAAGAATACCTCGACCATATTCGACAAGTCCTTCAAACCCTATGACAACACAAGTTGTGTGCTAACTTAGAGAAATGCACCTTTGGCCTGACCCAGGTTCAATATCTGGGGTAAATCATTGATGAGAAGGGTTTACATGTGGACCCATCCAAGATACAAGTCATTCGGTATTGGCTAGCCCCAACCACTCTAACAAAGCTCCGTAGCTTTTTGGGTCTTGCCAATTTCTAATGTAGGTTCATGTTGGGTTTTTCTCATATCACTTGGCCTTTAAGTCAAGTCACCAAGGGCGAAGCAAAAGCAATTTTTTTTTATCAAAAATCCAACAACAAGCGTTCTCTGAGTTGAATAATTGCCTCTATTCTACACAAGTGCTCACATTACCAGACCTACAACAACCATTTGAAATTGAGATAGAAGCCTTCGACTATGCTATTGGTGTGGTTCTTACTCAGCATGGGCATCTGTGGCTTACCACAGTGAGACACTTTCAGACATATTCCGAAAGTAACCCACTTACAACAAATGAATGTATTCCATTGTGCATGCCTACCATCAATGGAAGCATTACATTATGGGGAAGAAAATGGTCATCCACACAGACCACCGACCTCTACAGTTCATAAAAACACAAGGGAAGTTGCAGAATGATCACCATCAGAAATGGTCCATCTATTTACAGCAGTTCCATTTGAACATTAAGTATAAGAAGGGAATCACCAATAATGTTGTTTATTGCCTTAGCCGACCACCGGTCATGGCGCTGATCACTGTGCTTGACTCCTGTGGGCACAAGACATCGGGGTGGACGTATCTTTACAAGAGCGATCTAGAATTCGGTAGCATATACCAGACACTTGTGTAATGGAAGCAAGTTCCAAATTTTTACCTTTAGGATGCACTATTATGCCACCTAGGACACATCTGTGTTCCTTCAAGTGATCATGCCAAGATGATTTGGGAGGCGCACTACATTCGAGTCATTGGAAATTTTGGAGTAGAGAAAACAATGGCGATATTGCAGAAGTATTTTTATTGGCCGAAGCTTCGTCATGATGTTGGAAGTACATTAGATCCTGCATTGTCTATGCCATTTCCAAACCAATGATCAAGAAGCAAGGCTTGTATACTCCTCTACCTACTCTTAGTCGACCTTGGGAATCTGTCTCTTTGGATTACATGTCGATCCTTCATTCTACTAAGCACGACAATGATTACATTTTCGTGTTCATCGACAGAGTCTCTAAGATGGCCATCATAGCAGCTGGCAAGAAGAGTATCACATCAAAGACCACTGATAAGCTCTTCTTTGAGCAAGTATGGGTACAATTTGGGATCCCACAGTTTATTGTCGCAGATCGGGACAATAGATCCCTGAGTACATTTTGGTCAAGTCTCTGGTTGATACTGGATACAAAACTTACTAAGTCCATGACTTTCCATCCCAAAACCAATGGAAAAATAGAGGTTGTCAATAGGATGATCATAGACATTCTTTGCATGTACAACTCGAAGCATCCATGCACGTGGGATGAAATTCTCCCCTATGTCCAACGTAGCTACAAAAGAGCTCTCCACAGCTCAACAGGCCACAACCCCTTTCAGGTAGGGACAGGATTTCAGTCATTATGCCCCATTGATGCAGTCATACCATTTGCAGCCACTCAGGTAGATTCAACTCACGTTCAGTCTGAAGTTGAAAGGGATAACAACTTCATTGAGCGCATTCAATGCATCCGCTAGAAGGTCCATGATATATTGGATAGAACCAATGCTAAGTACAAGCAACGCCATGATCAACATCGAGTGTCACATAAGTTCTAGGTGGGTGAAAAAGTTTGGCTGCATTTGCAGAAGGAGTGCCTTGTTGGACCCCACTGCAAGTGTCGCCCGTTTCAATATGGGCCATGCACCATCACCAAGGCTGTGGATGACAATGCTTTTGAGTTCATCTTGTTTTTTCTTGGTCTGTACCCAGTGTTCAATGTAGATCGCCTTTAGCCATACTTTCCACCATTGTTGGACGCATCTGACATTGCAGAACAACTCACACCAACAGAGCTCAACCCAGACTACATGGAACAAGCCGCAACTAATCAGATCATGGACACACAAATCAAGAACACTCACAATAGAGGATACAACTAGTTCGAGTTGGCAAAGTAGGCCAACTCCTTCACTAGGGCAAGTGGTTCACCAGGGACTAGGTTCAATAGAAATTTCCTCACCTCATGGATGTTGGCATTATGTTTCTGGTATTGTTATATGTTACAGATGTTGTACTTGATGGCAACACCCATGGCATGGCTCTCAATATGATGAGAATTAAGAAGTACGCAGGAGAACAGTTCACGAAATTTTATGCAGAGAAAAGTTTATAAAAGTTTATTTCATGTGGAGAAAAGTTCACGGAATTTTATGCAGAGAAAAGTTTATTTCATGTGGGAAAACTTACCTTTGGTCCATGGTAGTTAGTCCTTGGAATTTGAACTTATGGTTTTTGGACCATGGCATCTCGACAGACGTGTTGATCCCTAGTATTGAGTTGATGGTATTGGTTGTTATGGTTTTGGCCCGTGGTATTGGTCCATGATTTGAGGAAGAGCTTGCCTATATAAAGCAAAGGAGATCATTTGGCTTGTGTATGCTTTTGGGTTGAATATCTTAAGATCTGAAATATTGGGTTATTGTTTCAAAATCTCGATCTATATGAAAGTGAAGTGGAAAGCGAATCTGTGAAGGGTGATCTCTCGAGCGTTGCAGCTGCGGAACTGCGGAGGCGCCGCAGGAGACGCCACAGGAGGCGCCGCAGGAGACACCGCAGGACGCGCCGCAGGAGACGCCACAGGAGGCGCTGCAGGAGACGCCACAGGAGGCACCGCAGGAGACACCACAGAAGGCACCACAGAAGATGCCGCAGAGGGCGCCACAGGAGACGCCACAGGAGGCGCCGCAGGAGACGCCACCAGAGGAGCCGCAGTAGACGCCACAGGAGGCGCCACAGGAGACATCACAGGAGGCGCCACAGGAGACGCCACAGGAGACGCCGCAGGAGGCGTCGCAGGAGATGCCACAGGAGGCGCCACAGGAGGCACCACAGGAGGCGTCGAGGAGATGCCACAGGAGGCATCACAGGAGATGCCACAGGAGGCACCGCAGGAGACGCCACATGAGGCGCCATAGGAGGCGCCGCAGGAGATGCCGCAGGAGGCGCCGCAGGAGACGCCGCAAAAGGTGTTCTGGGTTTAGTTTTTTGTTATTCTGGATCTGGTTATCTGGGTGACTTACTCGTACTTGATGATCATTTGGTATTTATGGATCCAGTTTGAAAATTTATAAAAAGTGGTCCTTGAAAGAAAAGAAGTAGGGGGTTGTAGCTCCCTTCCAGGAGAGACTGGAAAACGAGAGAGAGGTGTAGCTCTCTGCAGGTTGCAGCCTGGGTACTGGTAAAGGACTACACCAGTACAAGATCATTGTAAAAGGAGTTTCTAATTTGAAAGAAGATAGAGACATATTGCAGCAGGTGGTTTTCACCCACATTGGGTTTCCACCTTATATCTGGTGTTCTTTGATGTGACTATCTGTTTTCTTTTTCATGCTCATTATTTTATGGTACTGATATATAATTCAAAGTGTAAATAAGGAAGATTTGTTAAAAGAACTAGATAATACTCATTCACCCCCCCTCTCAGTATTATTTTCAACAAATATCCATTTGATAAAGGAACTAAGGAAACTTGAACAGGTTATAAATTCCTTACAGAAGAGAGAGAAGCTCGAAACAGTTGAGCTACAGCAAAATGAAGATGTTGAAGAAGATGTTGAAGTTTCGATATGTTACCCAGAGAGTGGACCATTACTTTTTGAAAGTGATGAAGAGCTGGAGGAGTTGAATCATATGAATGATTCGAAGCAGCCCGAAGACTGGATGACTGAAGCATCAAAAAATACCGTAAGGTCTTGTGATTTTAAAACTAACGATTTGTGCGTGATTGCAGGTTTGGAAGAAGAGGAAGAACATCTACTGAAGGATGTTAAGAAAGATTTAGCAGAAGAAAGACCATGTGAGGAAATGGAAGATCACATAAAATTTCCAAAGTCCACTCCAAGTAAAATCATTGAGTTATATAGAGAATTAGACTTTCAAAGGAGGAAATTGGAAGAACAGAGGATGAATGTCCAGGATAGATTGTTGATGAAGGATGACAAAGCAGTTTTCATAAATGATAATCAAGATGAAATTGCAGGTGACGAGCAAAGGAATGTTACAGAGGGAAAGGAAGTTTGGGAGGCCGTGACAGTCATATTGACAGCTAGAGAAACATGTGAGGCGACATTTATAGTAGCAGCAGCAGAAAAGGTGATCAAAACAAGTGAAGAACAAGCAAGAATGGGAGTTCAACAATCAAGAGATGGAAATAATCAGCAGACAGAGGACACACTGGACAGAGAAATTGAGTTGATAAGGAGGTTAATGATAAAGACATCCCAGAGAAAGACAGCTAAAAGAAAGAAAAGGAGCAAGAGAATGACAGTGAAAGATTGCAAGAGAAGAGCAAGTGGAGCACTACAGCACAAAATATGGAAACCTGGAAGACAACAACAGATAGCAACAGTAGTGAAGCAATCAACAAGCACAGGAAGATTACAAAATAAAATTTGGGATCCAGGAGGAAATATCCAGACTTATGACCAGGTGGTCATGAATTTTCTTACATGGGGATTCTGATGCAGGAGCATCAAGGAAGTTTTTTTATTTTGTAAATATGTTAAAAGGGGGTGTGATAATTTGTAATATTTTATTAATTAATTTGATTAAAATAGGAGAAGGTGAGGATTTTTTATAAATATCTTTTTATTTAATAAAAGGATATGAGAGAATTTAATTAGTTGAAGGATTTTAGGGATAAAGAGCTATCCTTTGGGGATGTTGAGAGATTAAGGGGTTTGTTGAGGAAGTGAAGGGATTGAGCATTTGATTAAATGATTTTTTAAAATTGTATAAATAGGAAGGGGTTTTGAGAGAAAAGGACATAGAGAGTGTGACTGAGTGAGTGTGAGTAGTGAAAGGGTTTCTGTTTGGAGCCTCCGACAGGTTGTAAAGGGCTAATAATTGGAGAAATCATGCCACAAAGGAGGACTTTCATGTCAGGTTTGCATGATTAATGAGGAATCTGGTTTTTTTTGTTGAATTCCATTATATGGTTATGAGACTGTTGTTTATGAATTCCATGCAATAGAATGAATCGAATTTTATAAGGTATTGTGAGATCGATCTGAAATAATCGATGACTGACATGGTTAAGTTTATAATATAAACTTGTGGAAAGTTGAACGCATTGAATTGGGTGAAAATTTTGTGGGAATGATTGTAATCCAAGCACTGAGTCTGCGGGTTTGTAGGGCTCGATTCTTTTGAATATAATTGCTTGACTAAAATGAGTACTGTGTAAAACATCTTAATGGAACTTTCCAGTCTTGTAATGTAATTATTGGGTTGTGAAATTCTGGAGTTTGAAATCTGTTGAGATTTTGTTAAATGGAATAAACATACACAGCAATTAATTTCCAGAATTCATCGTAGGGTCACTTGACTACAGAAATCGTGTTTTATAGATCTTCTACAGATCTTTTGAAATTCGAACCATGGCTATATAAATGCAGTGTTGAAAATTCTTCAAATTCAGAATTGGACAAACGGTAATCAATGGCGCAGGCTATTGTTTTTCAAATTCGGCTTATTCATTTGAAGTTCGATTAGAACCGATTTTAATGATTGTTGTAGCAGTGAAGGAAAATGCGGAATGTTTTGTCAAAATGATGAACGCTGTCATTAGAAGATACGATTCCAGAATGAATGTGTGGTTGAATTATTAACTAAACGTTGTCATTAATTCCAGAATGAATGCATTGTTAAAATGAACGTTGTTTTGAAGGTGGCTAGAATGCAATTGGAAGAAGGATTGCACAGGTAAGGGTATGCGGAGCGTGTTAATACAATAACCAATTTCTGTAAAGTCATATCACAATCGATTTGTTAAAGCGTGGAACCAAAATTGAATCTGGTAATTGGGATTGAAATTAATAAAAACGCAGAGTTCTATCAAATGGTCGGACAATCCGTCCATTGGCAATGAAACAATGATTTATTGAAATGCGATGTTGAAGAAATTATGGTGGAATTTAACTTGTAGTGAATTTTGAAGTTGATCTGTAGTATTGCAGTATAAATTACTGTGTTGACCATTTTCTAATGGATAAGGCAGGTGAGGTGCATTCAGAATGGAAGGTAAACGCATTTACAAACAATGTGTTAACATTATGGTAGGGCATCATTGTGTTTTGCAGATATGTAGATGAGTTGTTAAATGAAACGTAGTATATATTTGAAGCTGTTTTGACAATGAGTTGAAGATTCATTTGCAAGGATGTGAAAGGCGCAGTGAGGGCGCTCGCAATTTGATACAGAAACGCAGAAAATCCCTAAGCGTTACCAATACTTTGTCATTTTGAATGTGTTTTACAATTTGAACAGTGTAAGAGCCAAATTTAGTGTGCAGAGAGCACTGGCTGTTTGTAAATGAAGACCCAATTTAGATGAAAGGCTAAAGTCTTGTAGATGGAGGTAATTTAAATAGCATGGCCAGATTGTTTGACTTGAATTCTCATTATATTGAATTCTGTTTGAAATAAATTGTGAGCATTGGCTTAAGTGCGAATCTCATTAAATTTGTGAGTCATAAAGTTAAATTATATGTTGGGAAAAAGTCTTTGCAGAAAATGGTAAAATATGAAATTGCCAGGAAAGTGAAATTACAAGCTTCCACACAATTAGTGAAAATTGTCGTGTGTTGAATTGGAATTGGGCATATGATGATGATGTATGAACAGACAATTAAGTTCCTGGGTATGGCAAGCTCTAAGATTGCGTCAAATTTTTGGTATCAGAGTAGGAATGCTCTGTTGAAATGTTTATTTTCTGAATGATGACAAGAAGGTTTTGTTGAATTGAAATGTATTCTTGAATGTGTGATGAATGATGAAGATCTGATATGCAGCATATACAATTGCAAGTGAACAGAATGCAGGTAAAGGAGTACAGCTGGAAGAATGGAGAAGAACAATTAAGTTCTTAGAAACAAGTAAAGCAGAATTAAGCAGAGATTGCAGAGACAGAAAGAATCTACAGCGAAGTTGGGAAATGAAAATTTGCTTGGATCGTGCAAGTATTGTGTTTGGTTAATTTTGAATTGGGTTTTACTGACAAGAAATGGATGGAGGATTGATGGTTGTAGCAAAGAAGAAACTCAGCAAGGAAGGAATTATTGCTGATAGCTGAAGTTTGCCGGATAAAGCCAGAAGATTGGAAGCGAGGATCAGATTTTAAAATCTGATTGACAGTGAAATTTTGCAGAGGAAGCATAAATATTTGTTGGAACAAATTTGCAGAAGTGGTGAGATTCTGAAGGTAAATGAAGTGCAGGTGAATGGAAGGACAAGATCAGACGAGATCTTGGCAGTAAGATGATATGTTTTTGAAGAATAGAGTATTGTAGTCTTTGCATTTAAATATTATTGCAACTCCCAAAAGGCAATGTGATTAGAATTGCTAACAGATAAAGGAAGCTGGTGAAAGTTTCTAGGTGAAAACATAGAGGTGGCAGAACCTTGAGGAAATCCAATAGAGATTGGATAAGGAATACAGTTGTGAACAGGCAGATGAGTTGAAGCCAGGAAGAGCAAAGAGAAGTGTTCAAAGGATGTTCCAGAGATAGAACCAATTGCTTACCAAAAGACTGAGTGAGGAGAGCTTGGTGAGGTAAGTGGTGGTAGGACAGGACTTGCTGCTGAAGAGACTTTAGTGCAACTCATAGTAAAGTGAGTGAGGGACTCATAGAGATGGAAAGGAAGATGACTAGTGACAGTCATAACAGAGGTTATGAAATCAACCACAGCAGAGGACAAAAGGAGAAGGATGCCAAGGCAATTGGCATACAGAGAAAGTTAAGCAAAGAAGAATATGAAAGGGAGAAGGCTGAGATAGCAGTTCAACTTGAGGTGTTAATGGAGATGTTACAAAGAAATGAGGAAGACTAGAAGCATGGTTATGTCATGAGAAAGAAGTTGAAGTGGCAGAGACTACAATAGAAGTGGAATCATCAGGTAAATATGCAGTTGATAAAGGAACTAAGGAAACTTGAACAGGTTATAAATGCCAGACAGAAGAGAGAGAAGCTCGAAACAGTTGAGCTACAGAAAAATGAAGATGTTGAAGAAGATGTTGAAGTTTCGATATGTTACCCAGAGAGTGGACCGTTACTTTTTGAAAGTGATGAAGAGCTGGAGGAGTTGAATCATATGAATGATTCGAAGCAGCCTGAAGACTGGATGACTGAAGCATCAAATAAGACCGTAAGGTCTTGTGATTTTAAAACTAACGATTTGTGTGTGATTGCAGGTTTGGAAGATGAGGAAGAACATATACTGAAGGATGTTAAGAAAGATTTAGCAGAAGAAAGACCATGTGAGGAAATGGAAGATCGCATAAAATTTCCAAAGTCCACTCCAAGTAAAATCATTGAGTTATATAGAGAATTAGACTTTCAAAGGAGGAAATTGGAAGAACAAAGGATGAATATCTAGGATAGATTGCTGATCAAGGATGACATAGTAGTTTTCATAAATGATAATCAAGATGAAATTGCAGGTGACGAGCAAAGGAATGTTACATAGGAAAAGGAAGTTTGGGAGGCCGCAACATTCATGTTGGCAGCTAGAGCAACATGTGAGGCGACATTTATAGTAGCAGCAACAGAAAAGGTGATCAAAACAAGTGAAGAACAAGCAAGAATGAGAGTTCAACAATCAAGAGATGGAAATAATCAGTAGAAAGAGGACACATTGGACAGAGAAATTGAGTTGATAAGGAGGTTAATGATAAAGACATCCCAGAGAAAGACAGCTAAAAGAAAGAAAAGGAGCAAGATAATGATAGTGAAAGATTGCAAGAGTAGAGCAAGTGGAGCACTACAGCACAAAATATGGAAACCTGGAAGACAACAGTAGATAGCAACAGTAGTGAAGCAATCGACAAGCACGGGAAGATTACAAAATAAGATTTGGGATTCAGGAGGAAATATCCAGACTTATGACCAGGTGGTCATGAATTTTCTTACATGGGGAGTCTGATGCAGGAGCATCAAGGACGTTTTTTTATTTTGTAAATATGTTAAAAGGGTGTGTGATAATTTGTAATATTTTATTAATTAATTTGATTAAAATAGGAGAAGGTGAGGATTTTTTGTAAATATCTTTTTATTTAATAAAAGGATATGAGGGAATTTAATTAGTTGAAGGATTTTAGGGATAAAGAGCTATCCTTTAGGGATGTTGAGATATTTAGGGGTTTGTTGAGGAAGTGAAGGGAATGAGCATTTGATTAAATGATTTTTTAAAATTGTATAAATAGGAAGGGGTTTTGAGAGAAAAGGACATTGAGAGTGTGACTAAGTGAGTGTGAGTAGTGAAAGGGTTTCTGTTTGGAGCCTCCGGCAGTTTATAAAGGGCCAATAATTGGAGAAATCATGCCACAAAGGAGGACTTTCATGTCAGGTTTGCATGATTAATGAGGAATCTGGTTTTTTTTGTTGAATTCCATTATATGGTTATAAGATTGTTGTTTATGAATTCCATGCAATAGAATGAATCGAATTTTATAAGGTATTGTGAGATCGATCTGAAATAATCGATGACTGACATGGTTAAGTTTATAATATAAACTTGTGGAAAGTTGAACGCATTGAATTGGGTGAAAATTTTGTGGGAATGATTGTAATCCAAGCGCTGAGTCTGCGGGTTTGTAGGGCTCGATTATTTTGAATATAATTGCTTGACTGAAATGAGTACTATGTAAAACATCTTAATGGAACTTTCGAGTCTTGTAATGTAATTATTGGGTTGTGAAATTCTGGAGTTTGAAATCTGTTGAGATTTTGTTAAATGGAATAAACATACACAACAATTAATTTCCATAATTCATCGTAGGGTCACTTGACTACAGAAATCGTGTTTTATAGATATTCTACAGATCTTTTGAAATTCGAACCATGGCTATATAAATGCAGCGTTGAAAATTCTTCAAATTCAGAATTGGACAAACGGTAATCAATCGCGCAGGCTATTGTTTTTCAAATTCGGCTTATTCATTTGAATTTCGATTAGAACCGATTTTAATGATTGTTGTAGTAGTGAAGGAAAATGCAGAATGTTTTGTCAAAAGGATGAACGCTATCATTAGAAGATACAATTCCGGAATGAATGTGTGGTTGAATTATTAACTGAACGCTGTCATTAATTCCAGAATGGATGCATTGTTAAACTGAACGTTGTTTTGATGGTGGCTAAAATGCAATTGGAAGAAGGATTGCACAGGTAAGGGTATGCGGAGCGTGTTAATACAATAACCAATTGCTGTAAAGTCATAGCACAATCTATTTGTTAAAGGGTGGAACCAGAATTGAATCTAGTAATTGGGATTGAAATTAATAAAAATGCAGAGTTCTGGCATTAAACGCAGAGTTCTATCAAATGGCCGGACAATCCGTCCATTGGCAATGAAACAATGATTTATTGAAATGCGATGTTGAAGAAATTATGGTGGAATTTAACTTGTAGTGAATTTTGAAGTTGATCTGTAGTATTGCTGTATAAATTACTGTGTTGACCATTTTCTGATGGATAAGGCAGGTGAGGTGCATTCAGAATGGAAGGTAAACGCATTTACAAACAATGTGTTAACATTATGGTAGGGCATCATTGTGTTTTGCAGATATGTAGATGAGTTGTTAAATGAAACGTAGTACTATATATTTGAAGTTGTTTTGACAATGAGTTGAAGATTCATTTGCAAGGATGTGAAAGGCGCAGTGAGGGCGCTGGCAATTTGATACCGAAACGCAGAAAATCCCTAAGCGCTACCAATACTTTGTCATTTTGAATGTGTTTTACAATTTGAACAGCGTAAGAGCCAAATTTAGTGTGCAGAGAGCACTGGCTGTTTGTAAATGAAGACCCAATTTAGATGAAAGGCTAAAGTCTTGTAGATGGAGGTAATTTAAATAGCATGGCCAGATTGTTTGACTTGAATTCTCATTATATTGAATTATGTTTGAAATAAATTGTGAGCATTGGCATAAGTGCGAATCTCATTAAATTTGTGAGTTATAAAGTTAAACTATATGTTGCGAAAAAGTCTTTGCAGAAAATGGTAAAATATGAAATTTCCAGGAAAGTGAAATTACAAGCTTCCAATCAATTAGTGAAAATTGTCGTGTGTTGAATTGGAATTGGGCATATGATGATGATGCATGAACAGAAAATTAAGTTCCTGGGTATGGAAAGCTCTAAGCTTGTGTCACCTTCCTTATGTTTCCCTGGCACTACCTAACATACCTTATCAATGCCTCCTTAGCACACCCAGAACTTGCTAATACTCCCTATCACACACTCTTATTCATTCATTTACATGCAATTGAAAGTAGTCATCCCTTGTGTTTCCCTAGCACTCCCTAGCATGTGTTGGCACTACACCCTAGCACCTAACACCTCTTGGCATGCCTTAGCACTTGGCATGTCTTGGAATGACTAACATGCCTTGGAACTTTCTAGCATGTGTTATGACTTCCTGGAATTCCTTGCACACCTTGGCACTCCCTAGCTGTCATGCCCTCATAGATAGCCTTACTTTTTTTGTGACTTGGGAACCCAACGAAGTCATTGAAAAAATAGTGTTGTCCCTAGAAAAAGTCTCCCTTTGTCTAAAATTACTTTTTTCATCCCCTTATCGTAATCGTAGGCTTACCCATTGCAATTCCTATTATGAAATTATCCTAGTACACTTCATCCTTGGGACACCTGGAAGACACTCTTATTCGTTCATTTCCATGCACTTTGACCTAGTTCTCCCTTGTGATGCCCTCACACTACCCAACACTCCTCGAAATGAATTGACATTGTCTGACATGTGTTATCATGCCTTTCCATTCCTTCGCATGCCTTGGAACTCCTTAGATATCATGCCCTCATAACTACCCTTATTGTTTTTAATACTTGGGAACCAACCAAGTCCTACCTCAACTACAACATCTTGACCAAGTTACAGTTACTACAACTATACTATCCCTTGTTCACTTAATAATGGCCTATAACTCATTTTAGGCTACTCATGCCCAATCTTAGCTCATACCACTTAAGAAGTTACCAAGTCAAGTTTGACGTCTAACCACGGCATAAAAAAACTAAACAACATAGTTTACATCTTGGCATGGCATAACACCTGGCATGTCTAACAATCCCTTGGCACTATGCGGCACATGTTGGCATTCCCTGCATTCCATGGCATGCTTTAGCACTCCCTATCATACCGTACCACTCCTTGACATGTCATGGCACTCTTGCATGCCTTGGAACTACCTAGCACATAACTTTGTCACTCCCTCCTGAGCACACTTGGAATTCACTAACACTCCTTATCATACACTCTTATTTGTTCATTTCCATGCATTTTGAACTAGTTTTCCTTTGTGTTTATGTCACACTCCATAAAACTCCTTGACATGCATTGGCACACCATGACACGCATTGGCATACCCTCACATGTCACCCTAACGCTCTAGTATTTCTTGTCACCACCTAACATACCTTGTCGTCCCCTCCTTAACACACCTATAACTCGCTAACACTCCTTGTCACACAGTCTTAGTCATTCATTTCCATGCATTTGAAACTAGTGCTCCCTTATGTTTCCTTGGCAATCCATAACACTCCCTTGCATTCATTGGCACACCCTAGCACCTGACACATCTTGGCATGTTTCCGTGGCTTCTAATATGCCTTAACACTGCCTATCATACCTTATCACTCCCTCCTTATCACACTTGGAACTCACTAACACTTCCTGTCACGAAATCGTAATTGTTCATTTGCATACATTATTTTCACCTATTGCTCCCTTGTGTTCCCCTATCACCCCTTAACACTTCCTAGCACGTGTTTTTAATGGACAAAACACTATATATAGGGCAACTCATCCTCCATTTGTGGACAAGCAAATTAGGTTAAGTAAGTCTGTAATAAGAAGTGCAAAGATAACTAACAAAGAGACGGAAACAAAGAGAGAAGATTTTGGTGTTGTTTATGGGTATGTTTTAGGGCTAATAGATCCAGACATGTGAAGGAATGAAGAACTATCTACTACAAAAAAGGTCAAAGACCTTATTGTTGTCCAAGAAATCAAATCAAGGAAGAAGATAAGAAATGTTACACGCCGAATTATAATAAGAGTTCATACCATCCAAGTGAAGAAGATCAAGGTTCAAAAGGTTGGTCAACCACACGTTTTTGGGTTTATGCAAGAGGGCCAAGAACTACAGATATGATCCATGGAACTGGAATTTGAAGGATAGTCAAGTTATTGAAGGAAGAAGCTTGATCATCATTGACTCAAGGAAAAAGAAGGAAGTTGAATCAAGAAGGCTTGTGACTTGGTCTCGGAGAGTTCATTGAGTCAAGGGTCTAGGCCATGGTCTTGGTATTTGTCAATGAATTCTATATAATAAGAAGATCTCATTTGGGTTTTCCTCTCATGTTGGAGAGGTTTTGGCCCTGGTTGATCGAATATTCGATGTGTCTCTTGTCTCCTCATTGTTTATGCATTGGTAGATGTTTGATGAAGAATATTTTTTTGAGCATTGTTTGTTATTGGGGATTAGTATTGAATGTGTTTGTGTATGAAAAATTGGTTGGGTTTGTAAACTATGAGTAGAGCAGCATTTGATTGATGCATGCTTCCTACAATAAAATGTGTCTCTTACTTAAACAATTAATTTAGTGGAAACATGGGTATTTGGACAATTATTTTGGAATTTATGCACCTTACAAGTACATCAACTCATATAATACATAAATATAATGGAAATTTGTAATGTGTTGTAGCATAGAAAGGATGTTGATAAAATATGATAGCTTAAATGTACATGATAGTTTGGAAAGGTGCGGAATAACTCTTATTTAGTCATAGGTATCCTAATCAATTCCTTTTTTAATGTATAAATGTCCACGATGATTTTGAAAGTAGGTGGGTAGCAATCTTTACTCATGTCATAGATAGCCTAACGAGTACTTTTCTCTATCTATAATGATATTAGATACAAAAAAAAATTGTATTGTGTGCTTCTTCAAAAAAAATTTATAATATATCATTTTATAAAAACTTTGAAATAAGCTTCTCACTTTAGTTCTTGCATTTGTGGTAAAATCTGAACCCAACTTCTGAAAGTAGTGTTATTCTAGAGGATGCCAACAATATTTTTCACTCCTTAAAGGTTTTAACCTATCTTTAGTCTTTGATGAGTTTTTTTGGATGATTGTACTTTAAAAATAAAGATGCATCTACAGTTTTCTCACTTGCTAATATAGAATCAATCAAAAAAATCAAAATAATTACTTACATTTATTTGTAGAGTTTACCTGAAATTGATGGAACATGGTGATTACATCAAATGTGTGAAATTGAATTTTGAAATTTTATTAATGTCCTCAATGCTTGGAAAATAATGGGATCAGATGATAAGTTAACATGTAAGGTATTTAGTGAGACATTGCATCTCTTCTAAGAAAAGTATATCTAAACCAAGTGCAATACCAGGGAGAGAGAGGATTCTATAGTGTGCAAAGCTTAGGAGAGAGAGGAATCTGTAGTGTAAAAATCTTAGTTGTGTGGGTTTGCGGCTAAGGCATAGTTTCTCCTATTAATTGAAGTAAAGTGAGAGGAAATGAGGCAATGCATACTTTGTAAATCTTAGCTATGAGGATATGGGGTTCAAGGCTAGTCACTTCACAATTGAAATAAAATGAGATGAAATGAGACAAGGACTTGCAAATTATTAGTTATATGTAATGACATTAAAGTAAGTAAACACAAAGTATCAAAATTCGAAGTAGAATCAACCCTTGTGTATGAAAATTCAGTCAAGCATTTCTTTATGGCTGAATTCCCTCTCAAATATACATTTGATTAATGCAAAAGCTTAGAAAACCACATCTATGTAATCAAGGTATCCCTCTTAGATGCACAAACCTTTCCCCTTGGCTTCCCATTGACTTTGAGGTTGTGTTCCCCTACACTCCTATATGCTTACTAGGGAAACTACACTCCAACATGACGGATTCTAAGATATATTGTGATAGGGGGGACGAGGGTTTTGGAAATTCTTGTTGCCACAGGAAGGTCTTGTGATGTTTAGTTCAACAATACGGAAGCAAAATGCTCATGTAGAAGGATTTATGGTGCTTTTTCAATTGTGGGAAATAGAAATTCCATACATTATGGTGCTTCTTGGTACAATATTAATGATTCTTGGAGAAAGATCAATGGTTCCTTGGGTGGAACTATACCAATGTGTGGATTTATGGTGCTTTTTCAATTGTGGGAAATAGAAATTCCATACATTATGGTGCTTCTTGGTACAATATTACTGATTCATGGAGAAAGATCAATGGTTTCTTAGGTGGAACTATACCAATGTGTGGGTGGGACCAGGCTCATGAGATTCATTTTTCACTACCATCACAATGAACTACAATCAAATTCATTACAAAGGATTTATGCGAAGACAAAACTCATGAGATTCATTTTTTACTACCATAACAATGAACTACATCCAAATTGGTTATAAAAGATTGCATTGTTAAAAGTTAATTTTTAGCTTTAAAGTTTGACATAATAATTATAAAACAAAATATCATTAGTTGTATAACATGGAAACCCATAATATTAGTATTAGATAATTAAACATTAATAAAAAATATGTATAGTTTTTTTGGTTAATTATATAAAATCCAAATCTCAAATTGTTTAAAATTACAGCTTACAACATGGTTAATTATTTTGTAATTTTGAAAAATAAAAAATATAATTTTTTGAAACGAGTATACAATAAGATAAGAAAATATACATTCCATACATTTTGATATATTCATAAAATATAATGTTTAAATAAATTATAATTAAAAATTTTAATGATCATCCAAATTAAAAATTTAATTTGTGCTACTTTTCATTTCTTGCCTTAGTGTATTCGAATGATTGTTTAGTAGTTGAAAAAAAAAAGGAAAAACCATTCTACCACCTTTTCTTCCTCGACTTGGTGTATTTGAATGAATGTTGAGTAGTTGAAAAAAGAGGAAAGACCATTATGTCACGTTTTCTTCCCCGCCTTAGTGTATTCGAATGAATCTTGAGTAGTTGATAAAAAAAGAAAAGACCAAAACAAGTCTTACCTTAGTGTATTTGAATGAATGTTAAGTAGTTGAAAAAAAGGGAAAGATCATGGCCACAGTACAATCTGATGTGTGGCTATATGGAAACAGCGACCTAGGTATATCGAAACAGGTATGGGTCATTAGATCGATTTTTAGGGTTTCTAGATCGATTGCCATTCTTAGAATTGATTTGCAAATTTGTTTTATATTTTCACATTAAATGTTGTAGTGATTCGCTGGCACTTATTGTTTCATGGTTGAATTTGGATGCATTCATAGATAAGATTGAGGAGGATCTCTTCAATGGCTTGCTCACAAAACATGGATCTATTTTCGTTGGGCAAATTTGGACCACGATGGAAGGATCAAAAGCCTTAGTCTTCTTTCAAGAGCCCAAGAAAATACTTGCAAAGGTACCCTTTCTCTTCTTTAATTCCTTCTTTGATTTCAATTGCTTCAAACAATCTACCAACTTTTTCACCTGAAATTAGGTTATTTGGGTTTTGTTTTTCAAGAATTTAGTTTCAAATGAACTAGCCCCACAATTTCTATATTGGAAATGAAATTTATATTAAATATATGTTGAACTCTTATAGTAGTTTGGTAATGTACCACACCAAAAATTACAAAAACCAGCAAAACCCAACGGGGAAAACAACGAAAAAAACAACCCGAACTTCTTAGGGTAATTCCTTGCCCTCCCTCATTTCAATGCAAAACGAAAAGATTTTCTTGCTCTCTTTCCATTTCACAGCAGTTTTTAATCAAAAAATCTCAATTGCAAGCTCTGTTAGAAACTGAACGAAAGTCTTCCTTTATTAAAAAACCATATAAAAAATGGAATAGTACGGAAAGTGTTTTATACGGTAGTTTTCGTTTTTTAATACAAGAAACTAGGTTTTCCAAAAAATTGCTTGTTTCTTGAAATTGTTTTATGGAAAACATTAATCTGGTTCATTTGCAATATGTGTCTCTTCCAAATTGGACGTCGACATCATAAAAAGCTATTTTGGATATTTTTCGAAGGCATTTTCATATTTTATGGTTAGAAGTCAACCATATATATCTTAGGTGCTAACTGAATATGTTTTTTGCAAATAGGTTGGGCGTTCTCCCCAGTGACAACTTCCTAATAGTGTTTAATATATCTTTAACAACGTTCTATTTAGGGATTTTATTAGTTAAAGTTGTGTTATGTTTTTAATTGTAGTCATTGATGTGTAGCAGTGTATGGTTAAGTTTTTACAACAACAAAAAAAAATTGTTATTTTTGTGTTGTGGATTTAGTGATTGTATCTAATATTTAAAATGTGTATTTTTATATAAAATTATAAATTTAAATGTATAAGGTTTTTTTATATATATTTTTATAAATTATTAATATATATAGATTAGTAGTTAAATAATTTAGTTAATTTATTATTTTATATAAACATTGGGACACAATATTTTTTTTGCCATTGGTCTAGTTTACAACCTTTCAAATGATTGGAAAAGGATTTTGATAAAACCATCCTATAGAAACTTTTATCAACTATTAGACTATCTATAATATTAAATATCATCAACCAAAGACATTAATTTAATATATAAAAAAATAATAATTATCTATTATCCATCCCATTAATAGTTTTATCCCATAAATACTTTTTTCATCGGTGATAAGAGAGATTATGTTAGGTAATTTGCAATAATAAAGCTGAAGAGCAACAAGCTATTGATTAATATGTCTATAATACAAACATAATTTCAACTATGATAAATATGGAAAGTTTCATAATTACATAAAAATAGTGATAGAAATAATTGTAAATTTATAAAAATAAACAAGTCTCAAAAGTCAAAAAAACAAAATAGAAATCCTTCATTTAATAAATTTTAAATACAAAACAAATAGGAGTATTAATACAACAAAATACCCCTCTTTGTTTATAAACAACCACTGTAGATCTATCTCTCTTGAGCATCCAGAGAGATCAAATCTCTCTCTCTCTCTCTCTACAAACCTCTTTAAGTGAAGAGATTTGATCCTCTCAATGCTTGATCCGTAGTTAAAATGGACCTAGGTTGCTTTAGTTATTAGCCTTTGAATAGGCTACATTGCAGAAAAATACGATGGACAAAAACCATGGGTTAGGAGTACCATGGGAAAAACCACGGATAAGAAAAAACCATGCGCTGGAGAATTTTATGTTTTTTAATTTTTTAATTTGATTTTTTGTTTTGACCAATGTCAAATATTATAACATATTCCCTAGGTGGAAAGGGTCTGTTGGCACAAAAATCTAACAACCAAAAATATATTAAGAGGGGCCTAGAATAAAATACCTAGATTATGACAATTCTTTTCAAGACTTCAAGGTCTCTCTAGCTTGTTTTAATTTATGAAATAAAATTGATGAGACAGTCATTATACACTTTAACAATAATTATGGTAAATAATATATATTTGCCTAGATCCATCTTAATTTCGAATATACCAACACCCTAAAGGCATCAAATCTCTTTTATAAATTAGTAATGTATATAGATATTTTATATATATTTTTATAAATTAGTAGTTAAATAATTTAAGTAATTTTTTCTTTCTCACAAACTACACAAACTAGCAATTTGATATATGGTATTATTATTATTATTATAAAGATTAGTTTTCTATTATAATGGATTAAAGATAAAGTTTTGAAAGTTTTCCCTTTAGATTTTGTCTTCAAACACATGTTGTAGTATTTATGGTTCTGCAAGTGGCAATAGTTCGAGACAAGCCTCTATTTTTGGCTCTATATCCAATGGATATCAACTCAATCTCCATCATCTTGTTACCCAACCATGAAAACAATAATCCAATAACTATGTGGAAAATGCTACAATAGATCCCAAATTTGAGGTCCACTCAAGTCACATCCAAGAATATATACAATGTATGTGGGATCATGTACTCATCCGGAAAATGAAAAGGCTAAATCAAACTTGAATTCATTGCCAAGCGTTTCTTCACTATTGTATTTGCCAACCTCGAGGATCAAACATAGGTAATCAAGAATGGCTTATGTGAGCAATGGAAGGTTTGTTGATAACTATAAGTATTAAGGAATGACCCATGTGAGCAGCTAAAGCCTATGAGCAACTACCTATGAACCATAGTATTCGAGAATGTTAATGATGAATGATTGGTTTTATGTTTCATACTTTTCATGTTTTTTCTCTCTCCTCATTTCTTGAATGTGAAACAAATGCCTGGTTTTATGTTTCATATTTTTCTTGTTTTTCTCTCTCCTTGTTTCTTGAATATGAAACCTCAAAACTCTGTTTCTCGTCCCATTATCGTTTCTCGTTTCATTTCCTCTTTCTAGTTTTTAGTAACATAGATTTCAAGCCCTTCCTTCTAGCTTTGTTTGAATTTCTACATTGCTCTCAACTCCAAAAGCAGGTGATGGAAAGGATGGGTAGAAAGTTTGGTACCTCAGATAGAGTTAAAGAGGAAGAAACATTGAGTCAAACACTGCAAGATTCCTCTCGTGGGGTAAAAGGATCACGACAAGGCCACAGTAAGCCCCTGAGAGAGAACGAAGATGCTACCGCATACAGTGGTAACAATTAGAGTATGGTGTAGCGCCATACATTAAGGTCCACCAATGACATCATATTAGCAAAACTCTAAGCATGAAAATAGATTGAAACAAAAATAGAATGGAAACCCTCACTAACTCGTCAGGCCCTTTCTCAATAATCGGGCAACATTTGGGAATGAAAAAACATGAATCCCTTCTTCAAAGTCCCTGTTTGCTTTTATAGATCTCTTCATACTGATGGATGGCTTCAACCCTCCTCGAATGGCCATTGGATGAGTGTTGGGAAATTGCATTCGTTAAACTTCCTGGCAACTGTTTGAAATTTTTTTAATTTAAAACTTTTATACAGAACTTTGACTTTCGCATTTTGTAATTTGGTGCATATGTTTTCTCCTCAAGCCACATTTGTTTAAATAAACTACATATTTATTTTCTTTTGATTACATTTCTCAACTATGGTCGTGGATTTATCCTGGACAAGTAATGAAAATAAGATATGTTCCATGGAATTGAACATATGTTTTTCATCACTTGTATCGATATACTTTGACAGGACGAGCACGGAAACCCGAACCCCTTGCTTCATCGCACTATGATCGATAGACTTTCCTAGATGTTGAGCACAAAACATAGCCCATATCATTCAAAGATATACTGGTGCTATTCTTTCACCTTGAGATGGATATATATTTGTTTTATTGCAGTAGGGAAACAACTACTACATTACGATACATCAACTATACTCAAAGGCAAAAACTATTTCTCCTGTACAACCACGTTGAGAGTAATAAGTATCTTCCCATGTGTATCATAGCAACAGATTCCATTTTACTAATTCATCATGTTTCGTATTCTAGTGGCCGCCATTATTGTGCAAGTTTCTCTTGTCACTTTTTGCCTCCATGAAAGTTGATAAGAAAATGCTAAGATAATGCTAAATATCAATTTTTCGCAGACATTCTAAGAACCTTTTTGATCCATTTTCTAACATGGTCCATAATCTGTTGGCATTATGGCACAGGTTTGGAGCTATGGCACAGGTGTTGTCCTTGATGGCAACTCCCTTTGGTAACAGATCTCAGTTCAGGCACTCAGAAAGAAGAAAAAGTCATATACGCAGGTTCATCTAGAAAAATGCGCATATACATGCGGGTTATACATTACAAAAGTGCGTACATGTTGGGGATCATATTTTTGGTCCATGGTAGTTAGTCCTTGGAATTTGAACCTATGTTTTGGACCAAGGCGTCTCGGCAGATGTGTTGATCCCTAGTTTTGGGTTCATGGTATTGAAATGTTATGGTTTTGGACCATGGTATTGAGGAAGGCCTAAGACTATAAAAGAGGAAGGAGATGATGTGGCAAAACATTATCCGAATTATTATTGAACATCTGATAAAGTGCTAGAGCTGGTATATTGGTAATGGTACAGATCTGGATCTAAATGAAGAAGGAACATTAGCGCAAAAGGAGGATAAGTTATATTCATGGGTCATAATCTTTAAGCTTGAATGATAGTATCTTTGTATGATTTTGATCTGCTAGATATGACACTTGCTTGATCTATCTGATAATCTGGGTTAATTAATTATTGAATAGTTGAAAGAGTGAATTATCCTTCATATGATCTGTACAGAGGTTCAGTAAGGCGAAGACGCGTATACACGTAGTTTCAGTAAAGTAAAGGGGAGTATACGCAGGTTGTTCCATACGCAGAAGCGTATGCACGCTAGTTTCAGGCTGTTGAAATAGCGTATATAATCTAAGTTGTGATCTAGCTGCTTCTGACTATTGTTGTTGTGTTCTGGGTTCTGTTGTCTGGTGTATGGTTTCTAGTACTGTGTTTTGGGTACAGCTGTAAGAAGAATATCTACTTGATTCAGATCTAATTTGTGAAAAGGAGATTGGCTAATTCTTGATGATTGTTTGATGTTCATGGATCTAGTCTGAAAATTGATTAAACGTGGTCCCTGGAAGAAAGAGAAGGTTGTAGCCTTCTGTAGGCCAGCACCTACGTACTAGTATCTTGGCTAGTGCA